>QOCX01004088.1:4932-15563 GCA_005959815.1 Sarcophaga bullata | reverse complement strand
AACGTCATTTCTATCAGTGGCTATGTTGATCATTTTCAAAGAACTTTTCTGTCTTACTTACACCAGTTTACTGATTCTAAGGCTTCTTTTCAATCCAATTGCGAATAAGAAAAATGGAGGTTAAATATGAAAATCAATAGAAATTCATGAGCAATAACCGTTGCCTTTATCCTAAGCTTATATAGAGTGAATATTTGGACAAATATCTGCCAACAGCAGATTTTACCAACAGGAATGTGAAAAATTTCGTTTTGACGACACATATTAGTAGACCTGGCTTGAAACTTAACTGCACTCTGTGACAATAAACCGACTGTTTTACCGATAAACAACTGAAATTCTACAGTGATGCAATTATTCACATACTCAAAATAAAATTCAAAAATAACTTGACAAAAAATAGAAAATACTTTTTACCTGACCCAATATCAAACTAAGTTGTACATGCCAAGAATCATAATTGACCTGAAGCAGAAAATAAAAATACACGTGGACAATTAGCTATAAATGTACATATAAAATGAAATAAAACTAAAATAATCTTCAGTAACTTTTATTTATACGGAGGGGGAATACATAGAAAACGAAATGGGTTCTGATTATGTCACTATAATAAACAGAAATCTTATTTGCTCTAGCAATGTGAGACAACGTAAATCCCATACCTTCGTGAAAACACAATGCTTTTAAACACTTTGTCACACATTCTGAATGAAAATTTAATGCTCATACATATGTATTAGAAAGTCTATAATTTAAATATGATACAATATTTTAATTCTTTTGATTAAATGTTAGACGACATTTTTGTATAATTTTGGTCCTATCGGCCTCTCAAGCCGTATACTGCCTTTGTGTGCTACAAATAATTTTTGTGTAGATTCTTAGAAAATATTATACAGGCTTGTTGGTCCAGACATTGAAAATTGGGCATGAATTGCAAGCTTCTAATATACAACTTGCTTTCAAATATGATTCATGACTCATATTGAGCGGTCAATTGAGCGTATGGAATTGAGTTCGTCTCACCGAATAGGGAAATAGTCAAACACAATTACAGTTGCCTGCCTAGCACTTAATATACACACTTGCAGGTTTTCTCTTCCAATTGATTAATGCCACACGGTCCTAAGAATGTGTTCCGGATAAATCTCTTCATCTACAGAATCTATGTCAGACCATAACACAATTCAACTTCTAAATAGCATAGCCTGAGTCTCCGTGCCCTGTGCGAAGATCATTTTACAACCTCAATTTATTTCCTTGAATAGTCCTGAGCATAACTCTATCTCTGCTTGATGTAATTCCCCAAAAAATATTATGCCTCAAACCTAATTGATTTGAGGAGATCTTTGTCTTCTTTATCTTCTATTTCGTTGGTCATATGTTTCCAAAACGTTCACTTTAATTACAGCAGGGTTCGGCCTTAACAATCGTTGTAGGAAGCTCGACTACAACTTACAAGCCCTCTGCTTCTTATTACACTAATTCTTACAAGACCTATGGCTTCAGCAGAGGGTAACCTCATTTGTCTGTCTCAGCATCGTATATCAACTTCGATTTAATCTCATAAAATCCAGTGTACGAATGGGCGCTTGCTTATCGTTTAGTTTTGCTATGTGTTGCTTTTTTGGACTCCCTAAGCCAAATTGACAAGAGCACATATTTTTCGATTAAAAAATCGCTTGAACATCCTCAAGTTTCTCCATGACTTCTGAATGTTTTCACCTCTGGAACCAAAATTCCAGCTCCTCTCCAGATGCTGTTTTATACTTTTTGTCATCCCACAAAAGACCCTCCTCGCCTAAGAAGAGAGAGATGTGTAGTTTACCCCAACCCGCTTTGGTCCCCAATCCCAGTATTGTTCTAAGTCTGCTTTGAAAGCATCATAGAGTCTACTGGTTCTGTTCTATGCACATGTGAAGAGGCATCTGGCTTCAATTTCGATTATATGGAACGGAGTCTTCTTCATACGTAACCATAGCGCGTATAATAATTATGTTTGTAATTGTTTTTAACCCGTCTTATAACCCGTCTTTAAATTATTTAAAACGCTTTCTTTTCATTTATAAAAAAATTTTTATTTTTTTGAAAAGCTAATATATTTCTCCACTATCAATTTTTATCAGAATACTATGTGTATGATAAATGTATCATGTTTGAATTTATAAACAAATATTCATTTGGGTATTTTTAATACTCCATATTACTTTCATATCCTACATACATTACATACTGTATGACACCTTACCTATTTGTAATCATAATAATTCATTTAGATCGTACGTTATGAATATGTATGTTCTCATGAATGGTATTCAATAAATGACTTCAGCTTAATTAAAATTCTATTCCAAACATTTAAATTAAAAAACCCAAACAAAAAAACAAAAAAAAAATTATCAATATCTTACATCCGTATTAGGTACGCTACAAATAAAGTAATACACTTAAAAGGGTACTTAATTCACAGAATTTTTTTTACAAGAGGATATGATATGAGGTGTGTTGAATGATATGTTTGTGTAAGAAAAGTTGGAATTTTATTCAAGGCATACGACAACTAAACTTTTTAGACATGGAATGCTCAATAAATTATACATTATGTTATGATTTTAAATTTTCCCAAACGTTTCTTTATAGTCGATTCGATAATTGTAATTAAAATAAAAGAATTTTTTTAATTTTGTTTGTTATTTTTTGAAATAAAACATTTCGTGGTCATTATTACAACCTGCCATTAACTAAAGGGAGGATTTAACGGGCAGATAAATTGTTTTTTCATTATTCTGAGTACCCAATAAGATAGAAGTGAGCATTAAGCTACCTTTAACATTTAAAGTTCACTTTATCTTTGAACTTGCCATGGTTATATACATTAGTTTCAATATGGCAATAATAAAATAATAAACGTAAGAAATAAGAAGCACGTTGTTGCCACTGTGTTTTTAAAGAACTTTTTAAAAGTGACAAAAGTTATCGATATTGCATCGGCGTTGCCATCTTTTTGAAAAAGTTAACTTAATTTTGTCTATAAGTTGTAATAACGAAAATAAGTTAAAGGTAACTTAACAGTTCGCTTTAGCTAAAGTTACCTTTAGCTAAACCCAACTTTAACGGCAAGTTTTAATAACCGCCCTTAATGGTGAAAACAACAAGACACATCAACTGTTAATACTGTGCTGTCAATATTGGTTACGATCTTTATTAACAAATATCAAACATTTTGGGTGTTCAATACCACTTGAGCTTAACTTACTTGCTTACTTGATCGGTCATTAGTCAGAATCACGATCCAGCTGCTCTCACATCACTTATGTTGAATGAGTTAATTTTTTCCATGAGTAGCAGGATCTAGAGTTTAAAGTCTCCTCCGAAAGACAGTTTTTTGAGAAACTTTTCATGGCAATTTAATTTACTTTCAGAGTTTTTGCCGGAAATTTGCGGAAAGGAAGTTTCCGAAAGAAATATTTGGTAATTTTTCGTTTTTTTCGTTCCAGATTTTTGACTTAGGGTTTGAACCACAGCCTCACGATTAATTAGCCAACACACTACCTACTATCCAAGACGGCGACTACTATTTGTTATTAATCGGTTATTAATCACAGACATACATCTCATGATTCAATGACTATTTATGACACGCTTCATCACTACTTTTCATTCTTTTTAGGGCTTTATTTTCTATCTACTAACTTCACGATCACACTTTAAATGTTGTTGTTGGACTTTTGATGTGTGCTCTGTTGCCTTCTGGTATATTATTGTACTTAACATTGTATACTCCCCTGTGTAATACTGTGTACCGTACGATATGTGTATTTTGTTGTTGTCTGTTTTTTGTTGTCTGCTCGCTTTCGTTTAGTTTGAAACAGTATATTAGAATTGAATTTTCAGATTTAAAGGCTAAATACATAGTGATTAAGGAAAATATTGAAATTTTTGCGATTTTATTGAAATAATTGAGTTTTATTTTGCTGACATAATATTTTTGAACTATTGCCAGTTTTATGCTGAACATTAGAGCATAACCTAATCGATATCCATCATAATCAGAAACTTTAAAAAACCAAGAATGAGAAAAATAGGAATTGCGTCAACCCGTACCCAACCAACATAAAAATCAACAGCCTGTTTAGATCCAGATCAACTCATTTCTAGTTATGCAATGGTGTCGCAACAGACTTAGATTTTTAATAACATTTAAACCAAGTTGTGCGAAACTAATTATTTGCCTTGCAATAATCTTCCAGTGCTTATTACCTAAATTAAAAACAATTTTACCCGGCACGGTATTCGTATACGTATTCACTTGTGCAATCAAATTTGTTTTTTAATAAAACTGCACTTACATATCTTACAATCTAATAATTTGCTGTTGAAAGTGTTTTCATTTAAAGCTTATAAAATTGATTTTTGCTCTACTCGGGCGTTTTTTTCAAAACACACATTCTGCAAATTGTGCACATAATAATGCGAAAAAAAAGGAAGGGAAAAAAACTCAATAGGATACAATTACAAACTGCAATCACTTTTTGAGTAGAAAGATGAACTGATTTAAAATTGGCTTCATATTGCAATTTTTTTTTTTTGTATATTTTTCCTGCATTCTCATCCTAAAGGCAAATGTATGAGATGCAACCGTAAGTACATACGCATACACTTCTCTTTATAGACGATATTTTTATATTTTTATTCCTGTGTACTTATAAGGAGATACAATATCAAATGTATGGAATAATACATACATATACTCGTATGTGTACCATATACATACATACATATGTATATGTATATGTATATAATATGATTTGAGTGGTTGAAATTGGGTTGCTTATTTTATACTTCAGAGCAAAAATATGGCATTTGAAAATTGTTGATGTTGTGGATTATGTTGCCACGAAAAAATACGTAAAATTTCTCAGTTAATTCGTACACAAGATATTTTATTAAGAAAAAAGAAAAATGAATCAGACAAACGGCAAAAATACAAAATTTTGAAGTTACAGATGCAATAATGCATTGTCAAAGGCTTTAAAATAAAAATGTTTGTATTTGTTTCAAGTAATTCCATGTATTCCATAATGTGTCACACAAATGTCACACTCTCTACACGAAAAATGCATATTTATGGGCACAATATTGGTACTGAATTCGATAAAAAGTTTCATAAGTTTCATAAATTTTGCTTAGAAATGATATGTTTACGTCATGGCAATATTTCCCGTTGAATTTTATAAAAAGCTGCCAGTTATTCTTCTTATTATTGCTGTGAAGAGGTGCCTTATTACTGCAATCATACGATCTATTATACTACCCTCGAACTTTATAGTGTATGCCTATAATGTTTCCGCCTAGTTTATTCCCCTGACAAATATCATATCGCTGACAACAAAGACAATTCCCTGCCTAGCACTTGATATGCACTCAAGTGTTTCTGATATGCATTAAAGCATCCCAAATTATCATCACAGAATCTCGAGACATCTCCAATTCTGAATAAAAGTACCTTGAGTCTACAGTGCTCTGTCAATAGATCATTAAACAACCTCTGATTATACCACAATAGTCTGATAGATGAGTCAGATCTCCTCTTATTGCAATATCCCAACAAAAATTTTGATTGCCTCGAACTCATTTATTTTGAAAAGCATTTTTGCCTACCGTTCGTTAAACATGTCATTGAAATATCCGCTACACAGAAAGATTCCGATTCCATGAATGGCATGGAATCTTCACTCCTCAAAAACTCGTCTGCTTTTCATTGCATAGGACTACCACATAACCTGAAGACTCAGCAGAGAGTAAACTTATTTTTTATCCCGCAGCCAAATCACTTTCTTCAGATAATCCCATATTAATATCGACTTTACCTTATACGAGCCAAATAATAAGGATGGCAGGCTAATTATCTGAGATTAGTTCTGTCTTGATCGCTTGAGTCTTTTGTAGAATTGAGGGACACTTTTCGACTCATTGACCCGCTTATAAAATACCCGGATGTATTTCCCATGGACCTGAAAATTTCATGCGAACTATAAATCCCTTCTACTGGAGTAAGTTAGCTTGGCAAGAAGCTCTATTTCGCACAATAAGTAAGTCAACTAGAAGAATTGCGAACATTATGCGAGAAGCAGCCAGAGCCAGTCAAAAACTGTCAATAGACCTGAAAGATGATTGGTTAATGCAGTTTGCATCAAACCATTAAATTGAACTTCTTCAAAACTCTGTTGTATGTTAAAAGTGGAAAAAAATCTTCTCGATGATTCAATAGACGGTGCTCTGCCACTTGGTAGACGACTTATAGCAAATAATCTGACCATTTGGAGCAAGGTTGGCGCCAAGAACGTGGATTTGAGACCCAATAGATTGCTCTTTCAGGGTATTTATGAAGCGTCTGCGTGTACAGAGGCAAACCAACCACAATAAAGCCTTGAAAGACAGCCATTCATAGTACCATTGATGAGATATGATATAAAATGATGAACAAATTAAACCAAAATTAGAGATTAACAATGGACGACCTACAGAGTAGCCGTAGGTAATTTTTATATGAAATAATTTAAAAAAGTGAACCGTAGATGTTAATTTATTGACTGAAACAAATATTTCCTTATTTTATCAGAATTTCTTTGTTTTTTCAACCCTCTTCAGTAAGAAGATGACCAATTTAAAGTCTTTTTAACGTATATTTTTTACTGCCTGCGGTTTTCTTAATAAAGAACACCCCACTACTTATTAAAATTATAAGAATATCCGAATAAAATAAAAATATCTCTGCCTCTCCAGTGCTTACGAACTAAAATTGAAATAGGCGTACCCTTCTTGTACCAATTTAACCGCAGAAAAGTACCAGAGAAGCAGATTAAAAAAAACCCAACACGCCTTGAGTAATGACCAAGATAATAAAGGGAACAGATCGATAGAATACATTATAAAATAATTCTGATTCCCATCCAGTTTTTTATATCCTACAAGCTAGTCATCATCAGACTAAGACTATGAACAATTTCTCCATGAGTGCGGTGTATCTATGTGCCTAGCTGTCTGGACAATACCTCTGATGCCTTATAATTCCGTTTGTGTCCAATGCAACCGCTAATATAAAAGATTGGTTTTAGAATGGTGCTCTGAATTTTTATGCATCATTTATTTAAGGGGTTACTATGCTTCCTAATTTTCAAAAAAAAAAAAAAAAATGTTTTATTTACTTTAGAGCCAAGGAGTTAAGGAAGACATTTTTTCCTCGATAAAGAAGAAGAAAAATCCAAACATTACAACGCGTCCAAGTGTGTGCCACATAAACGTGCTTTTCTCGAAATCCTCCTTTCGATCACAATTTAGCAAAACTACTTGACCAATTGTCGCCGTAGTCTAGTAGGTAGTGTTGGCTTTATTAGACGAAAGGCCAGGGTTCGAATCCTCGGTCAGATATCAAAAACGAAATATGAAAAAAATATTTATTCTGCGGCTTCCTCTCAGCAGATTTCTGGCAAAAACTCGGAGAGTAAAAGAAAATTGCCATGAAAAGTTTCACAAAAAATCTGTCGTTCGGAGTCAACTTTAAAGACTGTAGATCCCGCCACTCATGTATAAAATTAACGCACACAACATAAGTGGTGTGAGAAGCTATGCCGTAATCCTGACTGAAGCGTTGTAATGGCCAATTATGTATGTATGTACTTGACCAATTTCGTTGACATTTTGTGGCAGTATTTCTAAGCCAATCGCCAAAGTCTAGTAAGTAGTGTGGTGATTTATCTGACATGATACCACGGTTCAAACCCCTGGCTTAGACAGCTCCAACAAAACGAAAAAATGAAAAAATGAATTCTCATTCAATACACTCTGAGAATAAATAAAACTTGCCGTGAAAAGTTTCTCGAAAACAAAACTTGCCGTTCGAAGTCGACTTCAAACTTTAGATCTCGCAGCTCATGTATAAAATTAACACACACAACATAAATAGTGCGAGCACCTAGATCGTAATCCTGTCAGACGTGTTGTAATGACCATTGTATGCGTGTAGGTAAACAGATAGTGTTCGTAATTTCAGATTTATGACAAGCATAATTTACGCAAACCCCTTCGCATACCTTTTCTCGGCCCAAAAAAAAAACCGTATTATCCTGTACACCATCGGTTCAGTTAAATAGGGGATTTTTTTCTCTTTCAATTTTATCAGATTGCAGCATAGGACATGTGGAATAAATATTTTATGAGCAATCATTTTTTTTATGTAGCAATACATACATACATACATACATGCATACATACATATATATGTATATAGAATATATTTATCTACATACATATGTATGTATGTAGCATATGTAGAGCACATACATATGTAAGTATTTCTTTATAAAACATCATGTTATTTATGTTTAAAGTTTTATAAATAAGTATGTATGTATGTATGTATCTACGCATGTATGTGAATGTGCATTTGTATGGCCATATGTAACAATGTTGCAGACAACTCTTAATATGTGTACACAAACATTGAATAAATAAGAGAGAGAGAGAGAGAGAGAGAGAGAGAGAGTGAGAAGAGATACCTTAACTTTTGAAAAGATTGAAAACGCATTCATATTTTGAGTGCGATGTATTGCAATTTTTAACACATTGCAGCCAACCAACATAATGAAATTCTTGTTGACTATTGCTAGCTAAAGGGTAAGTTGGTTGCTTGCTATTCAACAAGGATATCTCATCATCAATACCCTACAATAGCCAATGAAATTGGCAGATAACAGCAGATAACTGAAACAGGTTTATCATTTTAATAAAGACATCTAGTCGTGGAGCTATTTTCTTGTCAAATGGTTCGGAAAACCCGCCTCACCGAGCACAGCTTACTTCACAGGTTCCATTCTAACACCGATATTGCCTATTCCGATATATAATTATAGCTTCTGGCTGGTATCTCTTAACCATAGCAAGAGTCTGTAAACTGCCGACATGGTTTGTCATTAAATTCTGAGAATTTTACTTCTCAGCTTCCCAAGCACCGGAGAACATGTTCTGTGATTTCCGCTTCTTTTTCATCATTTCAGCTGCTTCAGAAATCATTATAAGTCTCCTGCCATGACCACCTTAATGCCAGTGATCCGTCATCACTGTCATAAGGTTTCCTAGATGGAATCTTGTTAGGTTCAATGCAAATTCTATTCTGCATCCATGTCGGCCGTAGTCTAGCAGATAGTATGTTGGCTTATTAGACCTGAAACCACGGTTCAAACATCTGCAACAAAACGAAATACGAGAAAATATTTCTTCAGCGGCTTCCTCTCAGCAGATTTCTGGCAAAAATTCTGAGAATAATTGAATTAAAATTGTATGTCCTTGTGGGGCCAGATTTCTCTGGTGCGTCTGCAGTTCGGTCCATCCTGCCGTTGCTAATGAATTAAGGTTTTGTGAAAGCATTTGTTTGTCTCTCTGTAGAGGTGCTCCAATTGCAATTCATGTAGGAGTTCATTTGAATTTTCCATGGTGCAGCTTTAGCAAGTGCGTCGGCCTGTTGTTACTTCCGATGTCCATGTGCATAGAAACCAAATGAGGGTAATCGTCGAATGTTTCGCAATTCCTCCAAAGTTACTCGAAATTCTTGGACAACCTTAGATGTGGTGTACACATCCTCTAGAGATATAATGGTCTCTGCACTATCAGTAAATATGCATCACCATATGATATACTCTGATATTCGCTCGGCGTCCAATTTTAATGGCCAATATTTCTGCCTGAAGAGTACGACAATAATCCGATAGTGCAAGGGACGTTCTAATGTTCTGTTGTCCTCAAGAATTCTGCCTGAATGACATTTCATGGGAGTTATAAACCATTATCATAAGAGGATCTACCCATTATCTGCGTAAAGCTAGGACCGAAAGCAGGTTCAGGTATCGCATAGCTGATAGGAACCTTCAGACCACAAACATTTTCGTAAGAAAAATTGAATCAATTTGATGATCCCGTTGCTCTGACTATGGGTGATATAGCCGAATGTGGCAAGGATGACTTTTATTATACCACAGAGACATGTAGACATGTACATGGAAAGTTTTATTGTAGCATACCACAAAGTAAACTAAACTCACATTCTTTTTTTTTTGAAAAATCTTTTCCTTGCCTGGCAGCAACTATTTACAAGGACGCCCACTGCAATAATGTTGTTTGAATACGAATAATGCTGAAGGGATTCACTGCAATTTAATGTTGTAGAATAATATTGTAAATTAAAAATGATGAATGTAATAACATTTTCCCACTCTTCCTATCAATCTTTCTCATCCGTAGTAGTTGGTTTATTTAAAATTGCTTTTTATAATTGCTTATTACGATGTAATGTGATTGACCAGTAAAAGTGAAATTATTTTTCAATATTTTTTCTTGCAAAAAGTTTTTAATTTGGGTTACAAATTTACATCCATGGTTCGACTGAAAAGTCTACACTTAATGAAAAGGCATAAAAGTGTACAAAACGACATTTTGGAATTAAAAGAAAACATCGTAAATATGTTTTTGGTCCAAATAAATATTCCGCTTTTAAATAATTCCATCCCATCTGTAATTATAATTAACAACAATTGAATCGAGCACGACCTGTTACTTACTGAAATTTACAATAA
>QOCX01004087.1:0-15568 GCA_005959815.1 Sarcophaga bullata | reverse complement strand
TATGTTCCATACACATTCAAAGTATTAAACCAAGGTCAAATACTGCCTAAAGCAATTGTAACAACATGGATAATTGTACCGTACGATATTGTAATAGTCTGCTTGTCTTGTTTACTTATTTTCGTTTAATTTATTTTTAATCGTCATATATTTGTGTTATAAAATAGTGTAGTAGGCGAATACGATTTAGTTTCCCACATCATTTATGTTGTGTGTTTTTGTACATGAATGGCGAGTGCTAGAGTTTAAAGTCCACTCCGAACGACAGATTGTTGAGCAATTTTTTCATGGCAATTTTATTTACTCTCTGAGTTTTTGCCAGAAATCGTTGAGAAGTCCTTGAAAAAATATTTTTTTTATTTCTGAAGATGTCTGACCTGGGGTTTGAAGCCAACACACTACAGGACTAGATTATGACGATTTTAATTAACATTATTGGCATTAATTAAGTTTTTCGTTAACCCCATTTTATGATCATTTTGTTGCCAGCATATAACCGAAGAAATCACTGTGTGGCAAGCGCTTAACTTGACTGACCATGATTTTAAATTTTTTTTAGTTCATGTCAATGCTAAAAATCTCTACTTTTAACTCAATTCTACTCTTATTTTTTGTACATTTTCTAACGATTTTCGAAAAATTTCAAATCATTGCTGGCAATATACTAGTACTGGTTTGAAGTCAGTGCTGGGTAACTAGAAGATGTTTTGAAAAAATTTGCATACAATTGACTTGCGGTACCTGCGTTGAGGATGTAAGTCTGTTTGAGCGGAACTGGTAGGTGTTTCCTAAATGGCTACGCGAACAATTTTTTTTTTCATGTATCGGTTGTTTCATTCATTTGAATGTCTTTCTCAAAATGAATTCCTTTTTTCTTTTTTGGTTTGTAATGAAGAGAATCAGTAAAGCTTATTTGTGCTGCTTCAGCTGTTGTTGCTGTTGCTGTTGATTAACTTTAAATACAGATATGCTGCTGTTAAAGATGTGGCTGCCTGCCTAACATGTATATCCTGTGACAATTTCCATATATTTTTACAAAACAAATTCTATTTTTTAAATGTCAAAAGAGTAACGAAATTTGCAGATTCTATTTATTAGCCTAAGATTTAAAGAAAAATAAAATATTTTGTTTTTGTTGACCATTAACAATGTGACTTTTGAAAATTGTTTTGACATTTAACCCCCCATTAAGTATGTATTAAATTTCCAAAATGCTATTTAAACCCATCATATGTCACTAATATTTCTTAAGATTGCAGGGATAAAGCATTGTTGCAATTATATGTGAGCGTAGATGTGTGTATGTCACATTAAGAATGCATAAGCAGTAATTATTAAATGACTTACAAACAAACGGACATTTGTATTGGGCATTAAACTAAGCCTTTAGTGGCATAAATCCGCTTGACTGTTGTATATTCATGCACCAGCGAAATTTATTTAAGTGCAACCTTAAGGTATATTTGTTAGAAATTTCTCAATTTGTACACTGATTGTTAATGCACATTATCTGGATGTATGTGTAAGTAAAATGTGGGTGGCTGCGTATGTATGTATTTGCTAGCCGACAAAACATTAAAGTCAAAAATAATAAATAATCCAAGTGATTGACAAAAGCACCTTTGACACCTCTAAAAGCCACAATTTAATGATGGTTAATGTCTGCTAGTGTATGTGTGTGTCTTTAAACAAAGTGTACAATGAGATGTACATATATATGGTATGTAGTCGTATATTGTATGCCAATGTATGTGTGTGTATTTGTTGTAAATATAAGAGAGAGATTTTGTTCAAATATATTCAAAGATAAAGGCGTAGGTTGTAAGAAATTTGATTTTTCATTAAACGTGTTGCCATTATTATGGCATACATTGTGAATACTGTTTCCACAAATTACAGTGTACAAATTTTTACAAAATTTCCATGGAACCTAGTATTTTTTTTTAGAAATATTAATGTGGTTACTAATTATTTACCGCAAACAAAATTATTAACTTAAAGCTTTCGAGTGTCCTAGTAGACGTGGATTCGAATTCAATCCTAACCTGTAACACTTCACCGAGCATAAGGTCTAAGTAGGTTAGCCCGTAATACATAACAAACGTACATAATTGATCATTACAACCCTGAAGTAATAATTACAATCTAGCTTCTAACATCACTTACGTTAAGTGTGTTAACTTTTTATACTCGAGTGGCTGGATCTATAGTTTAAAGTCGATGCCGAACAACAGGTTTTGAGAAACCTTTAATGGCAATTTTTTCACTCCCAGAGTATTGGCTAGAATCTGCTGAGAGTTAGCTTGTAATAAATAGTATAAAGGCTTACGAAAACAAAAATTTCTAACATCAAATTTATAAATACTGGTGGTGAGCTATCTAAGAGACGCTTCAAAGTCATATCAAATAATATATTCTTACTAAGACGGTAATTTGTTACGACCGGATAGATTCACTGGCCGAGCATAGCATTTAATTCTTTGTGCTACAATCTTGTGCGTATCTTTTCCAATTTCTTAAACAAAGTATCGAGACATTCCGCTCAACTTGATCTTTTTATCAGCCTTAGAAGCTATCTTCTGCGAACTACACTATATCTTCGCTCATTAGCAGTCTATGCTGCCTCTGTTGTTTAATGTGCAATGTCGACATTTAACTTCACCGGATTATGATTAATGTGCAGCCAATAATCTTCAGCGACTATTTTTTTCCTAAATATCCTAAGAACAGTTTAATTTAATTGTTTAAGTACCCATAATTCACTGACCATACTTCCCGCTTTATTTCAAAGCTATTGTTACTAGTTTTAGTTAGGACAGTACCAAGATACCAAGTGCCAAGAGGTTGCCGTAGTCTAGTAGGTAGACGTGAGGTCACACACGTCCAATAAAACGAAATTTGAATTAATATCTTCGGCGACTTCCCCTCAGCAGATTTTTGTTAAAAACCCAGAGGCTTAATAAAAAAAATGCCGTGAAAAGTTTCTCAAGAAAATCTGTCAGTGGAAATCGACTTTAAACTGTTGGCCACACACTTATGTATAAAAATAATTTACACACAACATAAGTTGTGTAAGAAGGTAGGCTGTTATCCTGAGTGAAGGATAGTAATGACTAATTACGTATGTATAAGCTTTATTAAAAGCAAAATGATCGGTTTGGCAACTTCTAGAATCAATACTTAGATCATTACATAAATCCTCTTTATATAAGTTTAGGCCTACAGTGAAAAATATTCGAGTAACGTAAGTTTTGTTGCCAGCAAATGTTTAAAATGTTAAAGAAGGCAGAGATCTTTATTAAAATGGAATATGGAATGAGGAATGTAAGAGAGCCCTATCTGTATTTGATATGAAATCCTTACGTTTGCCTATGCCTGTAAGTATTCAGCAGGCAATGCTAGAAAAATGAAAATGTTCCGAACAAAATTATCAAAAGTGTTTTAGAAAATAAATCGTGGGATGAAATAATTTACTTCATCATATGATAACAAAATTTTTGTTATTATTTTTAAGTGCTTTAATTGCTAACATTTGCCAATTTTCAAATAAAGTTTAGAAAAAAAAATTTCTTTTTTTGTAACTTTTTCGTTTTGTTTTACCACTTTTACTTGCTACGCCTATTGTACATATTGGTGTACTACAATTACATACAGAATGTTGAATATAAAATTTATGCACAATACACGGACACAAAGATGCAGGAGAGAAGACATTTAGGCGATAAAATTTTAAAATAGACAGGCGCCAGAAATCATTAACATTATTGCTGTAGTAAAACGTTTCAAATTACCCCAAGAAAAAAATTAGTAGGCGTTTGGTGGTCACATCAAGAACTATATCAAGTAAGCGAATGTATAAATGATTATTTTATATGCATTGCCTGCCTGCTTGCATGCCAGCATGTATCCCTGCTTGACTGTATTGATGATGATCTTTTGGCAAAATTTCTTGCATATAAATGCAAAGCAATAAATGACATTAAATGTAGAGTATAATATTGTATATGTCACATACGGCTATGTATGATAGTTTGGATGTATGTATGTATGTATGTATAAATCATATACATACACACACACACACTAGTTGTGATTGCTATTTCAAAGTCGACATTTAGTGTCTGGAACTAATTGAACAAATATTGCATAAGATATCTTTAATATTCAAGCACAAAAAGGCGTTACTACCACACAAAACTTTCTGTTGGCATTTACATACATACATACATACGAGTACATGCCAGTTTGATATTTTTATATGAAAATAAGATTGTTAGCTTGTTCTACAACTCTGCAGTTAACCAAAAAACCCAACTTAACCGAATGGAATGCATATTAAGTTTGTCAAAATAAAAAAATAAAAAAACAACAAACTTCTCTCAGTTTAGAATTGACCTAAAAGGACTTGCATTAGAAATTGATGTAACTTCTACCCTTTTTACCTTATGGTATACATAAAGCTGGTCAGCAAATGAAAGTAATGGTCATCATGTAATAAAGTTTAACACTTTACATCGTATTTTTCATAACGTTTAGCAAAGTGTTACAAGGATAATATATTTTAGAAATATTATTTAAAACAAAAACAAAACCAAAAAACAAAACAAAAATACATATACCTTCCAAGTACAATGCATTACATACATATGTATGTGTATGTATACTGAAAAATTTATTTTCAAACTTTTCCTTTTAAGGTGTTGAAATTTTTGGCTTTTGAAATTTCGCTTTAATAAAATGCCATGAAAAATTGTTTTTTTTTTTGAAGAAAAAAAAAAAATTAATTTCTCTTAATTTGTATGTAGATGTGTAAACAGTATGTGAAAATAACACATTTTTATGATTTGTTTCATAATAAAAAATAAAAAAAAAAAATGATTTTAAAATATTTCGCTTAAATTTATCTTCAACACATGCTACATGGCATTAACCTTTCGGGTTTTTGTGATACGAAACAGGGGCATGGTTATTTTTATTACTTTTAAATTGCTGTTCTACAGTACTCAAAGGAACATAGTAGTTTATAGGAGAATTAAGATTATTCGTAGAAGCCATAGGAACAATGCTAGTTTGATACTTACTCTTACCAACCAACCACTATCTTTGGAGGATAAGTTCACTTTGACGCCCATGTTGTCCATTGTGTTACCCAGTGTGAGATAAGGCCCCTTGCCATAATCTGTTAGTAGTAGGTTTCAACCATCCTAAGTTCCGAATGAAACCGGTCTGTCTGCCTTCTTAGTGTTACGTTCGCCCGCATGGCCAGATCTTTAAACGTTGTGTCATCTATCTTGAAGTGTAGAGTACTCGCATACCTATTCCATTTCTTTCACATCCTAGCAGCTTCTGCTGTCATCCTGCTAGGGCAGACCAAACTTTTCAGTGAAATTTCCAAAAGCAGTGGGTCCTGTTAGAATTTCTATTAGAGTGCGAACCGTTCTCTTGTCAAACTCAAGTAGGTCTTTGGTAGACACAGCAATTTCAAAAATTTAGCAATCAGGTATGTTGGACCACCAACGGTTTGTTGAATTTCATGACATTTTTTTCAATTTGGAAAAGTACTCTTGTAGAGGCGAATATACGCCCTCTATCCCCTTAGATCCCTTCCGTGCCAGTTCGTTCATCCTTCTATTATATTCCACAGTGGCGCGGTCCCTGTAGAGGCGGGTGATGTGTCGACTGATTAGACGAGGTAGCATCCCCACGTTTTGATTGCTGCTTGACTGTCCACACATAGGATTGGTTTCGAAGCTATATGCGCAGCTTGTTCAATAGAAAAAATCTTCGTATGGCAATGAACGCATTGCCAGTTCATATTCAATTTTTGGACCATAGGTGAAGATCGTTATAACACCGTCCCCAATGACAGCTGCAGCAACCCGTTCTTCCCATGTGGGACTATGAGTTTTTTATGTTTGTCAGCAAACAGTCTTACGAATATTATGATTCATTTCTTTCTACCAATCTTCGTATCTAATCGAGGGAGTAAGATTGTGATTTTCGATATGACCAGAGCTTTTAGCTTTTTTAGTAGATGACATGATAATGTGCATTCTTATCGAAACTTAATGCTATTGACACTCAAGCGTAACATTAACAATGATTAGGTTAGGTTAGCGTGTAGCTTGCCGTTCACAGGCAAGTTTACTCAGCAGCTCATGTGGTCCACCTAGGTTCTCACATCGCTTATGTTGTGTGTGTTTAATACATGAGCGGCGGTACCTATAGTTTAAATTCAACTCCGAACGACTGAATTTTGATCAATTTTTCATGACAATTTTAATTACTGTCTGAGAAATCTGCATCTGCATGGCAATGGATTAAATGAAGGCTCAAATAAAAATAATAATTTATCAGACAATCCTTTATGCATGTAAAGTGCTCTCCCATCTATTAAAGCAATAAAAAAAAAAGAATTTGTTTTTTTTTCTGTTGTCACTAATTAATTTCCCATAAATTAATATCTGATGTGTTTCCTTCTTGCTTTATGAAAACTTTTGCATTCTTCATTAATTCCTGTCATTTGAGTGTATTTTTTGTTGTTGTTGTTGTTGTTGTTGTTTATTCACTTTTTTAATTGTGATACTTTTTGGTTACGGAATGGCTGCCGTTATCAATTTAACATAACGCTTCATTAATCTTTGTTGAGCCTGATTTTTCATCAGAATTATTTCATCCTTTTTAAAGCGGCAGTGATGCTTTTTTGCACATCGTCCTCTTATAATTTATTAATGCGACGTGTTTTAAACACGAGCTTTTTTTTAAAGCGTTTTATATTACGTTTTATTTTCTCAAAGAGTTTTAAAATGAATATTTTTTATAAGAATGGCGGTGATGGCGTATTGTCATTTGCATTTTTTTTTCGCAAACTTTTAAATTGAAATGTTTGGCTGCAAAATGTTTCTATTTCCGCTTTAGTTAGGAAATCGCTTGTACAGAACATATTAAGCTTACATAGTTTACTAGTATTTTTGAGTTTTCGAATACATATGGTACTACTGTTCTAGTCCTCCGAGAATCTAGTATGTCTACTTTAGGCGACCATTTCTTTGTCAGCCTTAAAACTCATGGCTCTTGAGTCATAGCTGTGATCCATCTTCGTCGTCTACCTTTAAGTCGAATTAATATGGCTTCACTGTTGGTCTAAAATACAGATTATCAGGTTTGGATACATGTGGACACTGGTTGCTTTGGATCGATACTTGGCAAGTTTTACTTGCATACTTACAGTGTATCATAAACTAAGTTCGTTTGAATTTTTTAATTCACTATTCCAAATGTCACTGCCCCTGAATTAAGCCTTCTGAATACATTGTTTTGTGTGTCTCCATTATTTGTTGCCATATTGCTTAAATTTGATATCGGAACCTATCGTGGCTGTCTTTGCTAATGTTAACTCTCATGGTGGGGCCTTGGCATTTATATGAATCATAACATTGTGAGCTAAACTTCCTTTGCTTCGCTTATTACGGCTAGACCTCAAGCAGATGAGCCACTTAATTTGAATCTCCAGTGTAAGCATTTCCGTTGAACCACTTCCCTTTGAAAATACATTGCCTGTGATAGCATCTAAATAACGGTGAATAATTGTGGTGATAGAGGATTCACACTGGCAAATTTTATTTCTATTTATTCTTCATCTATTTACGATACGACAACTTCTAGAACGTTACTGTTGAATTGTTATTGTAATAGTTTTCCTCTCGTGGTATTTCTATGTAGTTTGTAGGTAGTAAGGCAGGTTTTCGTGTGCTCACCATTATGAACATTACCTTACTGACTGTAGGACGTTTGTATCTTGACTACTTGCAGTCCACTTCAATGAGAGGAGTTGATTCATATCTGTAATAGAATATTATCATATCTATAATAATAGGGTCTCGAGCTTAAGAAAGCTTGGAAATGATACAAAAATTGTTCCATTGTTTGAAACCTTCACTCTACATTCATCAGGTTCAGATGTACATGAAAGATGATCAGTGATGAGCTAATCAGCATACCCTTATTTTGTTTTAAATTGCCACGAAAAGTTTCTCAAAACTCTTTCGGAGTCGACTTTAAACTCATGTAAAAAATGAACACACAGAACACATGTGGTGTGAGAAGCTAGGCCGTAGTCCTGACTGAAGGGTTGTAATGGCCAAAAATGTATGTACAAATACTCATGGTTCTCCGTCCATTCGGATTGCTCCAAAGTAGTTTTTCTTGCTGGGTAATTATTTCATTCTTTTTCCCAGCTTTGATCTTTGATGCACTGATAGGCATTGTGCGTATGGTATGTAATACTTTGGCTGCATTCAAACTCCATAATAGCTAAGTACCCATATATTGTACCATGCCGGGGTAATTGTTAATTCCCTTTTTACGCTTTAGTACAGTCTTTAATCTCGTATGCCTGACTGTTATTGACTATCTGTGAAAGTATTTAAATCGCTAGACGTTAAGCTTACCTAATGATTACTAGCTTAGATCAGATATTCCCTGCGCTTGCTATGATTCGGCAGCCGAAGGAAACGTTTGACCTTCGTATATAAAGATACATGTTTATGAACCATTCGGTGTTGCAACTAGTCGCCGCAGCCATCTGTGGCATGGATATATTTGACCAATAAAGACGGTTTAGCATTAGAGTGCTGCAATTAGTTGTTATTAATATTTTTCGCATCATGTGGTATAATTGAGCGTCAAGCGAGAGGCCTCTTCGCTATTGTTCGTATCTACTTCAGGTTTTTAAAACAAACATTTAGTGTTTGTGCATGTAATATTAACTAAGTGTGCGTATTACTACGTATGAGTAATATTAACTAATTAATATTAATTATACGTCTGTACTTCCATAATCATTATAGTAATGTTTCGAAACTAACTCTTCAAATATATTTAATCGGCTTGGCAGTATCGTATTGTATTTTCATGTCCAAAGCAATAACATCATTGTCCAAATACTTTGCTTATTATATTGAAATAAGACGATGATTAAATAAACAAATGTGATCGAAATAAAGTGTTTTTTTAAACCAATATGCGGAGAGTTATACGTAAAAATAGGTGGACTAATGAAGTTTCAATCTTTAAATCAGTATCTAATGTATCTTATATGTATATGTAGAAGAATACTTAAATATCATATACATATTCAGTTCATAGTTTACACATTTAATGAAATTGTTTACTTTTCTATATTGAAGGTCTTTTGTATTATAAAAAATATCGATAAGGAATTTATATTCAACTTTCTTTTAGGCAATATTTTTACTCTACACTACAATAGTCATGATAACATATTTCGTTTCTGTTAATGTTTGTATTACTCTGAAAAATCCTAAATTAAAATGGGATTCTATGTGCTAAGCATGATTTCTTTATAGAGAAGTACAAAGTAATCTTTTAAATGTTGCATTATGTTCTTCTGATTACAGATATTAAATTAATTTTGATTGATGTCTTCCAACTACAACTAATCACATCAATCGATGACAAGGCTTCCTCGACTTGATCCTTACAATGCAACTTGATCAATCCCCGCATCAAATACCTATCAAGCCAAGCTAGTGCAGCCGCTGGATGTTAATACGCTGCACAGCGTCCACATTGATGAAGCGCTCATACAGCTCACTGTAGGATCGAATGCGTAAATCATCGCCAACTTGCACTGGACCAAAGATCGTAAGGAGGACTTTTCTTTCGGATACTTTCAAGGCTGCTGTGTATCATTCATATCCGTTCATGCTTCTGTGCCATAAAGAAACACAGCGAGGATGATCGTCTTGTAGAATATTAGTTTTGTGAAGTGAGAGATGTATCTGCTATTCAATTGTCTACTGAAACCATAGTAGCACCTGTTCTCAAGAATGATCCTCCAGGCTGACACCACTTTTGGTGGTAATGGCAGAGCCATGAACGACAAATTCTCTGAATACATCGAAAGAATAGTTATTAGCCTTAATCTGGAATTCAATACGGCGCATGTCCTTACTTGTCGACAGCATGGAGTTCGTTTTTCTTTCATTTACTGCCTGACCCATCTTAATAGGCTGATGTGCTATAACACTTATGGCAGTAGTAACATCTCTCTCTCAGTATGCGTCAGCTTACGCAAGTCGTCAGCTTACGCAAGCAACTGGACACTTTTTTTGTAAAAAAGAATCATTGTGATGCTCTGCTGCCTACTGCAGAACACTCTCCATGGCCAGCCAAGTTGTAGAGGTCTTATGATACGGAATTGCCTTATCGTAACACTAAAATCTTCAAAATTGTTTTAAAAAACTTTTGTAGAAATTCGTTCATTGATAGTGCGGTCTTCAACGAAGTGTTATTAATAGCCGGACTTGATCGACAATAATTCTTTTTATTTGTTATCTTTTGTTTTATGTTCTTAAAATTCTTTAAATGCTGAAGCTTGTGCAGAGAAATTATTGAAGAATTTTTTTTATTCTATTTAAGGTAGAACATGCTCTTGTTTCTTAAAATAATATTCTTATTTTCTTTTCTGTATCGGCTTATTATTGTTGTTGTTATAATATTTGGTTTTCTAAAGGATTTTATAGAATGTTGCGCTTGTACGAGTATGTAAGTATGTATATGGTAAACAGAAACTCAATAAGAAAATATCTTCAGGGTATAATTCATTATTATTTATGGTGATTAAAACTAAGACTTTCTCTCTTTAGTTTTTTCTTCTTATGTTATTATAATCGAATCTATTTAAATGGAAAATAAATCATTTTGGTAGTATTGATAAGCNCTTTTAGTTTTTTCTTCTTATGTTATTATAATCGAATCTATTTAAATGGAAAATAAATCATTTTGGTAGTATTGATAAGCTTAGACCATAAAACAATATTTACAATAATACCTACCTATTCATATGTATTCCTTAAGTTCCTTAGGATTGTAAGAAATTTTATTCGCTTAATTGAATCGAAGGTACAGTTTTTTTTTTTTGAATTTCCAATTAGAAATCTTGACGTATACGTAAGTGTCCGCATCTGTGGATGTCATCAAGGCTGTGCACGCATCAAAAATGTCTTGCGCTTTTTGTCAGTATGACTCATCCACTTATAATCCTCAACCAACGGTTTATAAAAGCTCATTTAGCCAATGAGTTCTACTCTTTCCCAAGAAGATGTTTTATTATATTATCCTCCCTAAGTGTTCAGAGGACTTTTGGATTGATTATTTGGAAAGGTAATGACGCGCAAATGTTTTCCTTCTTACACCTTGGAGTTATAAAGGCTTTGAAGATTATAGACGGCACTCACTTAGTGCTTTACAGCGGTTAACGTCGTGTAAATACTGCAGTTACTTTACGAGATGACCTTATGCGCGGTGTAGTGTAATATAAAATAATCTTTGGTGGGAATCGAACACACAACCCTCAAGCTAATAGTCCAGCACACTACTCAGTAGACAACTATGGCACTTAATCAGCATTCGATTGAAATTAAAAGATGGATAATCCTTTAACAAAACTAATCTAATGAAATGCAATTTCTCTCTAACAATTTATGGTTGTCTTATGGTCCACCTATGTAGTTCAGTTTCTGACTGTCTTGCAAGCAATTATTATACTGTCAGCTTTAATTTATATAACTTGAAAGGATGATTTCATTTTCATGAGAAGTGTTCAGTAGAGCAAAATGAAACAATTATGATGAGGGTCTTAATATTAAAATTTTGAAAAATTTTTATGAATTATCTGATAAAACTTTTCGCATAGAAGTAATGTGATTTCTGTAAATGGATAAACGAAGTGTAATTAATTAGTATTTCTTAAATAAATAAAAATTGCTTGTATACGGGGTAGGACCATTTAAAAGTTTAAATTTCAAAATGCAATAAAACAAAAGTGAATTGAAATTTTTCGGAAATTATTTCTTTTGTTTGTGAATTCAATTGTTCCGGTTAGAAATGGAATATTATTTTTCTATGGCTACCGCGCTTGGCTTCAAATTAATTCATGCGATTCAAACAATTATAATGCATTTATTCGAGTGTAGGGGGTCGTTGGCCTTCAAATGCTGAATATTTTTTAACAGCGTCCCACAAAAAATAGTCAAACGGTGTTAAAATGCAGCTACTTAGCGGCAAATTCACATTATCCTTCGTTTACCGCAATAAATCAATTGTGGCATGATATGTGTGGCAAGTTGTACCATCTTGCTGAAACCAAATACCGTTCACATCAATACCATGAAGAGCACGTACAAAAAAATCGGTGATCATAGTACAATAACTGCCTCTCGCAAAAAAATGTGGACCAATGATGCCTTCGCTCTACAAGTCGCACCCAACTGTTAGTCGTAATGGGGTATTGGCTTCTGCAACACCACGTGTGGGTTTTATGAACGTCAAATAAGTCAATTTTGTTTATTAATTTATCGACCAAGCTGAAAATGAGCTTCATCCGAAAAGATGTTTCTTAGTTTTTGCAGGTGCAGTGTCTCCTTGACCCAATGAATCCCAATGTTACTCAAGCGTAAATCGATTTATTATGTTCAGTGGAAATAATATACTGAATTTTGTGACAGAATAGAATGACATAAGGATTGTTTAAACTTAAATCAATAAATGATCCACCCTATAAAACTGTTTTATTTATTTAAATTTTTTTCCTTTTAATATAATGGGATATCTATCAAATATTTCACATAAATTTATGCTCTCTACTGATAATAAAATATAACACTTGGAATCCTTTTCAAAATATATTACCAGGACAACATATGCTTTTGTTTATAAGGACTTTATAAATACAATATGATATGTTACGTTTTAATTTATCTTTAATATTTTTGTAATCATATTTTAACATCTTTATCATATAATTGCTAGTAATAAATTATTGTTTGTTTTTGTTTCTTTTTTGCATATGAAAAAAAGAAATCAAAAAAACCAAAAAAAAAAGTAAAAAACGAAATGGAAAGCCACTAAAAGCAAAGACAGAAGGCAGAGCCTATAATAATAATAATAAAATTCCAAAGGGATTATTTATTAAATAAATTAAATGATTATCAGTCAATTAATTAGTTCAACTTAATCATTAACTAACTATTCACCCTCATAATTAAGCACAATCATTTATTTATGAGCACACATTGGAATCCTTTTAATAATAAAAAAAAATGAACGAAATGAACAAAAAAAAAAAAAAAAACTGCTGCTGCTGTATTAATAATTAATAAACTTTAGTTTATCCAATACATCTCAACGTACCCACATCCTGAAAATATATAAATACAACAAAAAAATCCTTTCGAAAAGCCAAAAAAAAAAACAAGAAGAAGAGAAGAATAGAAACAAGTGAAAAACTCTTTTAATACACACGAAGAAAATTAAGTATCACACCTTAAAGGCACGTTTCTTTTGGGTTAATTTGATTTGATTAATTATTTGTAGCAAATATTTATGGATAATGAATGTAAGCAAAAGCAAAAACAAAAACAAAAACTTGAAAAAAATCTCTTAGACAGATAGATAGACAGACAGACAGTCAGAGTGTTGTAACGCATATTTTATAACGGATGGTGATAATGATGGAGTCTAATAAGAAAAACTGGCAAAATTAACAAACGGGATATCCTTCAAATGACAAGGAGGCAAAGCTAAAAAGGAAAAACGAAGGAGAAAAAAAATATGTAACGAAATAAGAAATCTTTTAATCTTTAGAAAATTACCGGTGATTATAAGAAGATTACTTATAAAACATAATGCAGTCAAGTTCAAGCATGGCATTGCTTATTTATCGGGGAGTAATTTTTGACCACAAAAAAAGGACAAACATTCAGAAATATTTCTGAACGTTTGGGGAAGATGAAATATAGGATATAAGCCATACAACTGGAGTATGTTAAAGCGAAAAGTTTTGTTGTAGGCAAGTAATGTCAATGTGGTGGCGAAATGTACTTACTTTATAGCACTAAATTAGCATCTTATTTTGTGTCAAAGGAATGGACAATAGCATTTTGGAATACCTGAGAAAATAAAACTTAAAAGAAAATGTATGAAGAGAACATAGCTTTTGAACACATATAGCTTTGATTCGAAGTTGTCTGTGAGGGAGTTCCACAGTATAAGCAGACATACAAACATAACTGGTCATTATAGGCCTTCTGTTAGAATTACGACCTACGCTTCTCAAATGTTGTGTGCGTTAATTTTATACATGAGTGGCGGTACTTATAGTTTAAAGTCGATTCCGAACTACAGATTTTTGAGAAACTTTTCAATGTAATCTTATTTTAACCACAGAGTTTTTGCCAAGAAATCTGCCAGGAGGAAATCGTGCAGAAATATTTTCTGACCTGGGGTTTAAACCATGACGTCACGTCTAATAAGCCAGCATACTACCTACTAGACTACGGCGACTTGTACACCTTATGGCTTTGCATTAACTGACCAATTGCCTATTCAATTTGACTATCAATATCTTTACAGTTTCAATAAAGCTAACCAAGTATGGAAATCATTCCATAATACGAGTATGAACTTGAGAATAAAGAATACTAAGTGGCTCTTTCGATTTAGAATTAATTGTCGTACTTTTTAGCCTTATTCTCATTTATTCTAATGTTGATGAAGGAAAATTAGCGTAAAGTAGAGGAATAAAGAAAAATATTTTTCTTGGTATTTCATTGAAACATTGTTAATGAGAAACTTTGACCTATCGGTAGCATACGGTGCGTGAAAGGCTCTTTATTCAGCCGGAAAATCTGACAAAAATCATTCTAAAATTCATGAACGACTTCAAGAATTATATTTACTGGCTTATATTTACTGGTTTAACATACAACTTTAATTCACTTGCGCACAATAAGACCCAGTTGTAAAGCCGTTTATATCAATTCTATCAAATATTTGTAGCCTATGACGGATATTCCTTAACCAAACTTTATAGTGATTTATATTTTTCCTTTGGTTAGATGTGTTTTGTCAATAATTTCTAAAAATCTTTAGTCTTAGATTCCCAAATTTCCGTGAAGGAGAACTTCTACAGAAGTCGTTACGAGTCCAAAAAGCCAGAGTCCCGTTATGTTAGGTAGACTACATTTAATACAAATTTTTTTTTTGCGTATGCATAGAGGACGATATTGTATGTTATCTAGCAAGATTTGAACAAAATTCCATTAAAACTTTGGCTCTCATTACGCGATAGATATGGTTTGGGTTATAACTTAAGCACCCACTTTAAGCATAATGTTTTTAAGTGTAACATTTTATTTGTCCTTTATATATGTGTAGACCAGTTTGGCAACAGTAGAATATGCTGCACAATTAAATCTGATGCTGCTTATAAAGACATTCATCCACTTTCTAAATTAATTTCTTAGGCGATTATAATTATAAAATGCAACTAAAACAACAATTAAAACTAAAAACGCTAAATATATTATGTATGTTAATACAACAACAACAATAGCAACAATTGTTTTGGACAAGATAAACAACAACAAGAAATAGAACAACAATAAATATGTCGTTAATTAAAACAATGGCACTATTAAATAGAAAACTTGACACAAACTTAAGGAAATGTGACATAATTTAGCATAGAAAAGCTGTGTCTGTG
>QOCX01004084.1:0-15576 GCA_005959815.1 Sarcophaga bullata | reverse complement strand
AAAATTAATTACTTTTTAGTGTGGTGTGTTTCTAACATGGTGATTTTTTGAGAAGTACAGTGGATTTATTCAATGTGATGAGTTCCCAGGGGAATGAGTTTGCTCAAGGTGTGGTGAAAGTTTCAAATTGTTGTGAGTTTTAGGATGGTGAGTTTTCAGGGTGGTGAGTTTTTAGAAAGTGTGGTGAATTCGTCTGATGAAGTGAATAAAATTGATATCGTAAAGACTTCATTCGAAAGAGGTACCGGTATTAATATTAGTGGTGAATTAAATGGTGTGCGTCTAGAATAAGTAATTTTCACCTCAATTAGCAGAACCGTTGATAGAAAAAAACCCATCATACATAAAATGGGGTGAGGAACAGGGATGGATGGGACCCTGAATAAAAGAAGCTACACTCAACGAATATGGTATTGCCATGGTATCAGTAGATTTTATTAGTCGTAAGTACTCTTTAGAGAAATTTATTCAGTGTTGTAAAATTCAAAAACATTTCGGTCATATGTTTAATAAGTTTGAAAAGCATTATGGTTGATGTATTGGTTAAAAGGTTGTAGTATTGACTATGCTTAAAACGGACATTGGTAGTTTACGGTGACGGTCTGAACTAAATGTGGATTTAGTGGAATTTGTAGAAAAAAAAATTTTTTTTCGTCTAACACTTTTTGGTTAGTAGAGGCCTATTTACACTGTTATTTTTTATTTTTTTTAATAAGAATTTCTTTTTTTTTTATAAAAGTTATGTTATGTTCGAAGATAAATTGGAACAATGTTTCTTGTTTTTAAAACTTGAGAACTGAATTTGACAAAACAGGAGCGATATATTGGGGAAGCGAATTTTTCCGTATGATAACATCTCATATCGGACATATTGGAATAAAACGATGTGGTCTGAGCAGTCTGCTAAAAAAAAGTTCTCACAATAATTAATTGCCAACTAAGAGAGTATCAAATCTATCGTTTGGACCCCTGGATTCCGCCAATTGTGGATAAAATTAAGACACAAGGTATATACGTCGACATAACACTCACTGTAGCACAGAGGGAACGAAAAGCTGACGAACTAACATGGAATGGATCGGGGATGTCCGAGGAGCAGGCAATAGAGGGGATATGTGCGTCCATATAAGAACATTTTTCCAAATTGGAAAAAGCAGCATGGAATTTAACAAACCACGGTTGTCCAATGTAGGTGGTTACTGAAATTTCGAAACTGCTGTGTCTAGCAGTGGTTAGCAAGAGAATCAGGAAACTAGTTGAGACCCCAGAGAACAGTTCACGTTTTAAAAGGAATTCTAATGGGACACTGTGTTATTGGTAGTATTGCTGACAGGTTCAGTCTGCCCCAAGAGTATTACTGCAGATGCTGCCGTGATGTAGAGGAAACGAAATTGGTACAACACCTTTTATGCGAGAGCCCTGTACTTAAGAGATGTCAGCGATTTTTGAGTGATCATCTGAACGTTTGATCATCTGGCAAATGCGGCACTGAAGGAACTGGCCAGCTTCATCTGTAGCTCGTGATGGTTCAAACACAACTCCAACGGATTATAACAAGGGGCTTACATCACATTGGGCCATATGGGCGAGAGAGTGAAAATGCCTGTGTGGCTAACTTAACCAAAGACGCAAATTATGAGTGGTGTGAGACACTAAACCGTATTCTCTACTAAAAGGTTGAAATATTTCTTTTACAACTTTTAATAATCCATTCGCTTCTATTTTTTTATTTCTTTTGACAGCAACGATCACAATTTCAATAGTTTCTTCACCAATGAGCATACATAAATGCAGCTCAACAATGCGACATCGATCGCCTGATTCCGATGGTATTTACCCTACTCCATTCACGGTTGATTTTAAATTATTATTTTTAGTTCCCAGTATACAACGCAATGTAAGTAATGTTATTGGAAATAAAATGAAGATAAAAAGAGCATCTAAAAAATGTAAAGGGAAGAGTAATGAAATAATGGTTTAAGGCCATCAGCCAACAACGCTTGCTTGTTCTTCGATTGTATTTACTTTACAATCTTTTTAAAAATGGAACCCTATTTATGATTGCATTAATGATTAAGACGTTGAGTTCCTCCATGGCTAAAATTGGAGCTAAGTTGTCTCATAACCAAACATGTGAACATGTCGGTGTCGGTTGCTTTAATTAATTTGTCTCTCCGCTTTAAAAGTGTTTTTCCAAAGAGAAAAATAAAAGAGTAGCGTTTACAAATTGCAGTTAAACTCTCATTAGGGATAAAAACATATTAGTTAATAGGGGCGATAATGCGCTTCCAATTTCTGGCCATCAGCAACAACAACACGCATTGTGGAATTTAATTTATATTTGCAGTGAAATAAATAAATTTTTAATAGAATAGGCGCTCTGTTTTTAATCTAAAATGTCAAGCGACATTCAAGACATATGCAAACTTAAATTAAAGCCTCTTACCTGGTACTGTTCTCCATTAAATGTTATTTGCACAGTATGTATCCGGGCTCATGCGGTGTAAAGCTGGCCACGAAACGTTGACCGCCTAATGATCTTACAGAGAGAGGTCACACGACCACCATTAACCAAAATCTCTAGATTACCAGAACCCGCTTTCGAGCCATCAATTTCAAATTCAACCGGACGTCCTATAGCGCCATTTGGTATATCCTGGACACGAATGGCTCGTGCGCCAATTGTGGCCTGCAAGGTGCTTTCAATAGGGCGAAATCGTGATAAAGAACTATAACCACCACCAGCGACACCAATACCACCCGCATTATTATTGCTGGAAGTAGTGCTTTCGGTAACAATTTGACGACTGGATTCATTGACCGTGCGTGTATAACCACCGGATTTGTCTGTGTAGGTATTATTTGATTGTGATTTAACAGTGATGGCACTGGGTCTGTTTGGAGAAGAATAAAAAAAGGAAATTATTTGATATTCAAAGAGTTATAAGTTTAGGAAAAACTAACTTGAAACGTTCCGTATCATCTACAGAGTCCCTAGAACCTCTACGATCTGAATGATACTTTTGTTCGTTCAAAGCAAATTTATTGTATTGGGTATTACGATGGGTTTCATTATCGATATCGGGACGGGCATAACTTAAATCCGTATTCAGTTGGGATTCGGTCATATTTGCCAATGATTCCAGAGAGTTATGGGAGAGCATATGTTTTGTTTTATTTATAACATCCCAGCTATCACCTGGACCGATGCGGGTTTAATGGAGGATACACGCACATTGGACGAATGATCTATGCGTGGCTCTGGTGAGGCTGTACGTCTTTGACGTTCGGCGGTGCCATACAAAGAGGGCTGGCACGTATATTTGTATCGCTTACATAATTTGAAGTGGATTTATAAGTGGAGGACTTTTCCACGGTACGTGATTCAAAACCATTCTGTGGGTGAGAGAAACAAAAACAACAGAGGAAGTGAGTGTACTTGGGTAACAGAGAAGAGCTTCATTTCCCTACCTTGTTTAGTGTGGTACTGGGACTCATGCGATGTGTAGCCGTGGTTATGTAATTGCTATTGGGCGAATAACGTTGCACCGGTGAGGCTGACATGTGTCTGGGGCTGGCATTTAAAGTACGCGTTGCCGTTTCATAAGGCAGCGATGTTTTTATAGTCAAAGGACTATTCGTACGTATTTCACTAGATCTTATCTAAGGTTAATGAATAACAAAAGAATTTGAAGCCAAAATACAGAAAAACATGAGTTAGTACGCTTACAATTTTGTTTGCTTAGAAGAGAAAAAAATGTACCAAAAATGGTACCAAAAAAAAAAGTACATTTCAAATAAAGACACATATACACATATACATACAAAACAAAGTACCATAAATGTTAGTCAAAGTCATTAAGGGTTAATCAATAATAATAATAAAAAAAAATAAAAAACATTTAAAAATGAAAAATAAAAAATAAAAAAAATTTAAATTTTAAAAATATTTTTCTACATAAGAAAACTAAAAGAAAATTAAGAAAATTTAATAGAAAATGTTTGGTTTTTTTTTTTTTTAGAAAATATAGACAGTTTTAGTTACATCATGTGTGGGACTGACATTATGGGACTCAATCTCGTGTATTGTACGATATTGAGCCACGTGTTGCTGTTGCACTTGTGCGTGTCTGATAATGATGATGCTGATGCTGATGTTGATGCTGTCTCTGCTCTTCATACAAATCCTTTTCACGATCTTCCTGGTGGGCGCCAATTTTAGGTCACGTTCACTCTTACGCATCGTATACAATTCATTCTCCTTGTCATAGTAGTAGTCGTTTTTCGTTAGTGAAGCATTTGAGATTTCGAATCACGTCTGGACTTGAGGTGACATTATACAAGTCAACTGAGTTCAATATTTTATACTGGGTGACTCATTGTATTCGCGGTCACGTTCACGTTCCATCTCCGTTCACGTTCACGTTCACGTTCAGTTCACGTGGCGGTTGTGGTTGCTGGTGGTGGCGGTGGTGATGTTGCCAATTTTTCCTAAAATGTGTATTGGTTCGGTGGTTTGTTTTGTTTGTTTGTTTCGAATTGTAAATGATAATTTTGTTAAAATTTGTTCTTGTTTTTGTTTTTGTTTTTGTATTGCAAAATAATTTTAAGTATGACTAAGTAAGTAAAGTGAGTGTTATTTGGTTTGATTGCTAATAGCATTACATATGATTGCGGTGGTGATTATATTGAATGTGATTGTGATTGTTTTGTGGTAAATACTAGTGTGTGGGCTTAGTTTATAAGCATAAGGTGGGGAATTTTTTTTTATTAAAAAGTTTAAAAATTTTAAATTATCTCCAAAAACAACATTACTAATGAATAAAGCAAATAATCTTTGGCAATGAAAGTTCAATCATGTCATACTGAGTTCATAAAAGTTATGTCACGAATTAAATACACCGCCAATCCAAGAATTTAACATACTTAAAGGCCTCAGAGACAGTAACTAATTCCTATTATAATCTTTTTAAAGCTAATGAAAGAAAATTTGACCAGCTGTTAACAATCCGAGGTCTGAGGGTCAACCTGTGTAAGTACCATATCCTCTAAGGTATTGATTCATTTGCAGTGCCCAACTAAGCGTAAAGCCAAGTGTGAAACTTGGCAGGCAGTCACAAATATTAAACGCTTTACGAAAGAACAACTCATTATAATTGCAATCATAATTGTGAAAACATTTTATAAACATTTGCTGAGTTATGCTGAGATCGCATACACACAATTCACAGAATTTTCATCGATCATTCGAAGAGTGTTCAAAAATTTAGACTCAACTGCCGGCAATGTTAACATGATGGCTGGTGCTGTAAACGAGATCGATGCATCCATGGCCTAGGTGGTAAAGTGGTTAATTGCTGAGGCCGTTGGTTTGGTTCCCAACAGAGATTCCGGAATTCCGGAAAAAGAATGTGAGAATTATAACTCAAAAGCAATTCACAAAAAAAAAAATCGTTGCGTACTACAATCTTTTTCCTTTCTTCTACACACTATCTTTCCTGTGAATAGGTGTCGTCTGAATAAGGGATAAAAAGAACAAACTGGAAGACATCAATTCCGCCTTAACAACTTTAAATTTAACAAAGCTTTACGCTCCAGAATTCATAAAAACGCCATGATGACACGTCCTTATCGAAATATACACCAAATAGTCATATGAGCTTAGTCTCGTTATTGACATGCGTTTTCTAATACACAATTATGACTGCCCCGTAGATGCTGTTGATGATAATTTGCTCGAAAGAGTCATAAGATTAGCGAATTTGGTGCTCAAAAAATCATTTTTAAAATCCACCCATAACGAGAAAATATTTGGAGCAGATCTGTTCGCGATTTCAGTGACTGTGAACGGCATTGGTTACAGGAACATGATAATGGTTTGAGCAAGGCCGCGCAACCACCCATATCGTGTGTGCATCTATCGATTACCAACAACAAGAAATTCTGATGTTGACTGGCCACCAAGATTTGAAGTTTATGGTCGAACGACCAAACCAAAAATAAATTCCGTCTTCCAATGCCTTATCGGCGAGTTACAGTCCCATCTCTGTGAAAAAGTCAAGGAAATTTTCATCAAAACTGTGTTAGCCTGTCATCAAAACATGGCAATCATTTGATGGATATTTTATTTCATACGTGGCAATGGATCAAACTCATGTTTTTGTGTTTGTGTTGGTAAATAGTACTCATACATACAGGCTGAGTTGAGTTTGAAGTATATGAACAAAATACTTGTGATTTTTACAAGGAAGTTTGAAGGCCTGCTTTAAATGTATTGCTGTGCTGAGCTAAAGATCAAATAAATTTGCTTTGTTGCCATGTAGCTTTACAATCCAATTAAAGAATCTAAACCGTCATATTTGGTGACAACTTTCTGTACTGAAGTGGTTCTGTTCACTTGTTCGTACTGTTATGAAGCTTTGTTGAGTCATTGATTGAATGGCAATAAACCAGCAACTCTTGACATATTGGCAGTTAATATTTATTCCGCCATGAATGGCATAGGGCCAGATATACGTATGGGAAAATTTAGTTACAAATTACAATTAATAGACGAAAGTAACACGTAGTCGCAGTAAATTAATATCGGAAGTCATGTCAATAAAATTAATGCCATGAAATTATGTGCCAAATTATAATAAAAAAAGCATTTCCAAAGTATTTCTCTCTTGTAAAGGGTGGGCCATTTAAAAGTTTGAATTTTAAAATGCAATAAAAGAAAAACGATGCCAAATGTATTCTTTTCTTGTGAAGAAGAATTGTTCGGGTTAGAAATGGAAAGAATATTTCATTCATATGACTGCCGCGGCTGGCCTCACAGTGCCTCATTCAATCGGACCAATTTTCATGCACTTTTTCTAGTGTAAGGGGTCGTATCTCGTCAATGGCATCACCAATATTGGCTTTTAAATGCTCAATTGTCTCTGGTTTGTTGGCATAACACTTTTATTTAACAGTGCCCCACAGAAAATGGTCCAACGGTGTCAAATTGAACTATTAATCTGCCATCAAACATTTGACGCAATAAATCGATTGAGGCATGAGTTTTGCGGCAAGTTGCACCATCCTGTTGAAATCGAACATCGCTCACAGCAATAACATGAAGGGCGGGTACAAAAAAAATTGGTTATCTTGCTGCGATAGGTGTCGATAGTGGTTGCACTCTTCTGATTTTCAAAGAAATATGAGCCAAAGATACCTCAACCCTACAAGCCGCACCAAACAGTCACTTATAATGAGTGCATTGGCATCACAAATGTTGGCTTGCAAATGCTCAATTGTCTCTGGTTTGTTGGCATAACATTTTACTATAACAGCGCACCACAGCAAATAGTCCAACGATGTCAGATTGCACGATTTTGACTAATTAAACTGCCATCAAACATTTGACGCAATAAATCAATTGCAGCAAGGGATGTGCGGCTAGTTGCACCAACCACCAATTATTGTTCACATGAATGGCATGAAGGGCGGTTGAAAAAAGATTGGTTATCATGGTGCAGTAAGTGTATCCACTGAACGTAATGGTTGCACTCTGCTGATTTCCATAGAAATATAAGCCAATGATGCCTCTGCTTCACCAGCTGCACTAAAAACGCACTCGTTATAGGTTCATTGGCTTCTGTAAGACTACTTGGGAATTTTCTGATCCCCAAATGAGGCAATTTTGCTTATTAACGTACCCACCAAGATAAAAATGAATTTCATCCGAAAAGATAATTTTTTTTGGCAAAATCGTCATTATCGTGCAGTTTCTCGTTGGCCCATCTAGGGAAGCATACACAGCAAGCAGATGGTCAAGCGGCTTCAATTCTTGAAGCAATTGAACTTTGTAAGGCGTCATACGGACATCTTTTCACAAAATTCGACGTAAGCTAGTGCGCGAATTTCTCAATCCTTGAGAACGATGACGATGAGTTGATGTTGATGAATTCTTACGCACAGTTCCAGTCACAGCTTTGATATTTTCGGATGTGCTAACTGTACGAGCACGCTCACTTCTTGGCGCATCAACAAGGAAACCACTTTCACGAGCTTAAGAAATAAACTTGCGTTTACCAGGCACTGTTGGTCCTCCTCTGCGACCAAATTTTGTACTACATTTTCGAGCAATTTCCGACCAATTGTTTTTGTTTTGAAAATAAATTTCCAATAAATCTCGACGTTGCTCAGGCATAAATCGATTCATTACGTTCAGTGGAGATAACATTACTGAATATTGTGACAGAATAGAAAGACATTAGTAATGCCAGATGGGAAATAAACGATGATACAAATTTAAACCAATAGATGGCCAACCCACCACTATTTCTCTCTTGTATTATCATGTAAAGTTCTTAAGCTCTTAAAAGAAGGCCTTATTTTCTCTATTCTTTCTTGTGTGCTAATTAATGAAATTATTATTTAACAGTTATTATGGATAAATTTGCCAAACAATTTGTTAATAATTAAAGAAAAAAAAATGGAAAGAAATATTATGAAAATGTTACATAAAAAAGGGAATTAATCTTTAACTGAAGCTTTACAGAAGCGCATAGAACATTAAAGAAACAAAAAACAAAAACAAAAAAATAAGAAAAATAATTTAAAAATTTTAATATCGTATTAGAAAACCAAAAGAAAAGTAATTCAGCATGTAGTTATTGGCAGGTTATTCCCATGTACATACCATCATCATCATACAACCGATTATTAACATGCAACACGCAATTTCAATTAAAGCCCCTGCTCCTCTTACATTCAACGCTTGTTATTTAAACTTTAAATATACAATAATACATAACAACAACAACAACAACAATATTGTTTAATTGTAATAAATTTGCATGCAAATTAGAAGAAGAAAAAACAACAAAATTCCTTTCACCTTTTCCCCTAAACCCCGTTTTTTTTCTTGAAAATAATTTCTCTTTTTTCTTGTGTTGTTGTTTATTGTTTGTTGTATGCAATACAACTTACCTCACTTTCCCTTTTATAGTAGCTGCTCGAACTGGTGCGATAATCTGTGGTATCCTGTTTGGCTGGAAACTGTGGTGAATACGAGCGTTGCGGTTCGCTGGTATTAAAATTGTTGCCAGCGTTTGTTGTTGTTGGATGATGCTGTTGTTGTTCCCGTAGCTGTATTGTGGATTGTGTTGTAGTAAATCTCTGCGTGACAATGATGAGGTGGCCGGCATTACGATATCATTATGCCGGGTTGGATGTTGTCGATGTATAATGCATAGAAGGACTCTCGGAACGATGCTTATTATCATGCAAAGGGCTACTTCGTGTCCTTACCTGACCTGCCTTTAGTGCCACACGCATTATTAAATTGGAGAACCCTTAACATCATAAGCCATTGAAGTAGACATAAACGCCGTATTTGCCATTTTGCTGGCATAAAGGTGACACGATATTTATTTTCCACAATTTTCTCCACCGAAACAAGACCCAACGAACGTTTATCGTGACTATGTCGACATGTAAGCTCACCACTTAGCTACACCACGAGCATCCACTTCAAAGGAAATGGGCTCTTAAAGGCATTGGCACCATCTAAGCCATGCACCGACACTCCAGATGCATCAAACACTGCCAGGTGAAAGGCCCTCCCTGTATATGACGTCCCTGATAGGTAATGGTCATTTCGCCATATACCCGCTTCATCTGGTTTAAATATGGCGACTGTGGCCCTCTTCCACTTTTCTTGAGAGGACAATTGTGTGGATATGCCTGTGGGTGAAACAGCTGCACCAGAATGTCCTCTGGTCTTGGGAGCACGGTGGCATTAACCAATACTTCTACCAAACTGCCTAAGGACGAGGGAGCCATGCCGGGTGGTGCAACTTGTATAAAACGTGGCAAACACGGAAATAAGTGGCCACCCAAGCTATCTTCACCTAATTGCACGAACAATTCATGCATGCATACTTATCAGGTACATAAACACCCTCACCTTCACCATGGGCATTCAGCTTAACGGGATGAGGATTACCCGAAGGCGGCACCACAAATGTTTTCACACTAGACAAGCTAATGTCGCGTGAGTGTACATCCACACTGAAATGGGTCTGTGGAGTAAAAATTTCTTATGATTTGAAGGGAAAATCTTTATTTCTGAAAGTTTTTTTACCTGTTCTCCCACACGTCCCGAAGTACTTTCCAAATGTACAGTTATTAGGTCCGATAAGGGAGGTCTGGGCGGCACCCATTGCAAATGGGCTGCATAGGCCATAATACCTAAATGTTCTACCTCCGGATTGGCCATATCCTTGGCTGTTAATACCGGCTGTATACCCAATTTGGCACCAGCATCTATGGCCTTGCGCACATTATTCTCATAATGAAAGGGATCAGTGCTGAGTTTTTCAGGTGCAGGGGCAGGACCGCCTAAGCCTTTAATTATTTCGCACATTACACGGCCATCATTCCAATCGGTCTGGAATTTGAAAGAAAATTTAAAAATTGTCAAAGAATTTTCTTAAAACGTTTGCTTGCAAAAGAAAAACTTACCGTAAAATTCTTAACTGGATCCCTAACTTGTGTATTGACCCATCTCATGGTGGCATTGTAACCGGGACCACCAGGTTTCATAAAATACGACAAATATGTCATGCCTGACAATTCATCCAGCCAAGGCGAGGCTAAATACTCAGGCTCCAAAACTATGGGCACACCAAATTCACTTTGAGCCAAGTTCATAGTGACCGTACAATTGCGTACACTTTGACTAGGATCCATGGAACGCCAGTGTGGATACAAGCCAGGCTTACAATAATCCAATAAGGCAGCCAAATTAACGCCACTATTCCAATCAGTGGTCAAATTTGTTATCCTACAATCGGGCAAAGCGGCCTGTAGCCAAGCCAACATTAATTTACGTGGCGGGAATTTACTGCGACCGATCTGGTAGCGCACAATCAACGACCATATAAGACCCAATATCAGTTTGACATTGCCGTTGACAATGTCAACATTGCCTATATTCACCAGCTTAATGTGATCCTTTTCTATGGCATTCAAAGCTGTGGTGGCATTCTCCAAATAATGATGCTGATTAGCCGGTCGACGATTCCATGATGGTTTTAACGGTCGTGTCTGTAGATTTTCAACCAATGCACATAGGCATGTGCCATCACAGAAATCTGTTGCCCAGTCCACCACCTGTAATGTGAAAATGGAAGGAAAATTAAATTATTTAAAGAGCTTGTAATTGTAGTTTATGCTAATGAAATTATATTTTACAGTTAATCTATTTATATTTAGAACTCAGCTGTATGTTAAACGTCATTAGCATGTCAACATAATGCATATTATCAGGAGATGGAAAAGGATTTGAAATTGAAATCTTTCAACATTATCCTGTTGAGGTTATTCTTACCTGCTTAACGAACCTAAACACAGTTCTAGAAAAGTTGGGTTACTCACATAATGGTTTTAAAACTACCAGTCTGGCAACACTGTCACCTGTTTCATCTGAAGTGTTAGTTTTTATAGTGAAAGTTTTGCCATTTTCGAGTGCGAAATGTTTAACAGCCAAAGAACGCAAAGAACGAAATAGAGTAGGGTGACAATGGTCGTCCTAAACGACTTCTTTTGCAAGAAATTGATAAGATTTTGAAGCAATTTGAAGACAGTGGAAGTGTTAGTTTTATAAGCTTGATTTAGCGCAATGTATGTCTGTACTGCCTAAAATATCGATTGTGTTAGTGAAACTGTGGTGGTTGTCCTATCCGATCTATCTCTTAGGCCGTATATGACATTTGGATTTTCACCTTCATCCATAGGAACACTAACTTACTTAACGATTAAAGCTGTAGATATGCTGATTTGGTATTTGAGGGACTGGCTTTCAATTCCGATTTCTGGACTGGGTGTGTTATTGGGTCCAATTTTTGCAAAGGTTCATACATAATTGATCATTAAAACTCATCTTCAGCTAGGATTACGACCTAGTCTAGTGGTAGTTTAGTGTGTAGCTCATAAGACGTTAGGGCAAGTTTCAAACCCGTGGTCAGAAATCTCCTACTAAGCGAAAAATTAAAAAAAACTTCTGCGGCGACTTCCTCTCAGAACGCATTAACTCTGTGAGTGAAATAAAGTAGCCATGAAAAGTTTCTTAAAAACTTGTAGCTCGGATTAAACTTTAAACTTAACACAGACAATATAAATGGTGTGAGAAGCTAGGTGGTAATCCTGACATAAAAGTTGTAATGACCAATAGGTTGTAATCCTGACTTAATGGTCAATTCATCATTCATCATACATTCATCAAAAATCTGGCGTGAGAAGTCCCGCACAAAATTAACACACACAATATACATAAGTGGTGTGAGAAGTTAGGTCGTAATCGTGACTGAAGGGTTGTAATGATCAATTACGTATGCATGTATGGATGTATGCATGCATGTATGTATGTATGTATGTAATTCCTAGATATTTTACTTATTGGAAGTTTATTTGGCCTTCTGTGGAAGGATAACAGCAGAGATAATTTTTGAAACAATCAGAGAGCACATGCTTGTGATATCATAAGAAACTGGTCTGTAAGGAGGTCATGAGCGAATTCAAATTATTCACCATGAATTCGGTTTGACAGGTTTGGATGTCAAACGGATAGGGGATATTAGGCTTTTGATTATGCTGTTAATACTGATTGTTCATCATGACACATTCGCCTAAGGTACACAAAAAATTGTCCTTCAAACATGGTTGAAAAACAAATAAATTTTCATCAAAACAAAAAAAAAAAATGTTCGATGCGGTTAAAATCGGTTGTAGTGTACCTTTGGTTCTAAGTTCCCTTCTGTTTTTTTTTTTCTAACCACTTTAGCCAATTCATGTGTCACACACTTGGTAAAGTAAATATTCTTAATTGCATTCATTAATTTTGAATAAGAAATAATTATTTTGTTTTTGTTGTTCTTTCTGTCATTCTTTTCATGCATTGTCATAATATACTGCATGCCTAGCCAGTGTGTCTATTAGGCCAAATAAATACTTCGGGTCTGTGGAGAGTATTTTATTTGAGAAAAATTTTAAAAATTTTCTACGAATTATTTACGTTCATAAATTCATAAATTCATAAATTACAATTAAAGAATATTTATTATTCAAAACATGTTGACAAATATTTATTAGATAAACACACACAAACACACATACACACATACATACGTATATATGTCAGCAGTAATTGTTTTTAACTTCAATATCTTCTTCTTTGTTTTGTTTTTGTCAAGAGTAATACATCAATCATCAAGCACTAGTTGCAGTAAAATTTACAGTCACTGCAGGTGCCACATTATTTGCATTTATGCCAATAGGCCGGTTAAGAATGCTAGAATAACACTTTGTTGGATCTCATTAATAAAACTAATTACTAAACTGTGTTGTGTTGTATTTTTACTCAAACCTTGCCACATGAAAATTAATTTGGAATCAAAGTCAAATCTATCATCATTGTTTTTTGATTGACTAGGAGCTGGAATAATGTTGTCTTCCAACAGAAGCTTTCGAATTTTGACATGTGATAACGGCCATCTTGTTAAAGCAAGAGCTGTCAAATTACATGCATACATACATTTGTACATAATTGGTTAGGATTACGACCTGTTTGCGAGTGTTAGTTTTATACGTGAATGGCGGAACAGTGTCCGAACAACAGATTTTTGAGAAGCTTTTCATGATAATTCTATTTGCCCAAGAAATAACTTCTCATTTTGTTTGAAGTCTCTAACCTGGAGTTTGAACCGTGGCCACACGTCCTATTAGTCCGGGCTTCTATTCCCATGTATTTAGAGAATCGTTATCATCGAAAATATATTCTCAACAATGAGGCCTATTTCTGAATAAATGTGTACGTGAGCAAGAAATTGTTAGTATTGGCGTGATACTAAGCCACATCATATCCAAGAGCGTCCGATGCATGCGGGAAAACTCACTGTTTAGGGTCAATTTGGGTTCGTTCATCAGGTCATCACTGTTCTAATTACCAACTTTTTTTGGGTCTGAATTTGATGATCCTGACACCAACGATATCACATAGTTTTGGATATTCTGCATAAGCAATTTAAGAGCATAGTCATCTCACATAAAGGTCATGTGAATACAGGCCGATTTATGTGCCAGAGTCATGGAAAATTGCACATATCGGAAGTTCTTCGCCCAAAAAAGCCGTGCGGATATGTGAACGTTATTATGTCTACACAAAATGGCATCAAGAGGTCTTTTCATTTACATCTCACATACAAGGGCGCTTCCTCTTAAAGAAAAATGTTATAAAATCACAAATTATAGTCTGCAAAAGTCATGTGGAACTGTCAGTAATCACAAGTTTAAAACCTTTATGTGGAATTTTAAAAGATATTTTTAAGGGTAAATAGTGAGAAGCACGGAATCTTCTCATATCAAATAGGTTTGAGGTTATCTAAACATTTCGTTGGTAATAATAACAGTTTGAGTCATGCATGCACCAGGAATAACCTGAGGTAATCGGGCTTTTGATAGGACACGGTAGGCTTAAAGTGCTTTTGTTCAGAATGGGGCAGAGAAAGAATCATAAGAGTTACTTAAAACATTGAGACATTAATGGAATCCAGAAGGAAACAAGCGAATACAGATCAGGGACTGGAAAGGGAGTTGTCGTTGCCGTTGTCAACAACCAACGGCAATCTGAAATTTGTTAGGGAAATAAGTTTGACGTAGATTTTATAGGCATACTTAACATAACAGACTACGTAGCGGTACTTTTGGACTTAAATTATTGAAGGCTTAACAAAAATCCCCCTTATTCTGTGATAAGTTATCTGAGAACCCTCATGTTATATTTTTCTTTTTTGTTACAGAAAATATAAGAATGAGTCGCAGACTTTTGAAAAAATTTGTAAAGCTTACGAACACGATCTCGTAATTAGTAAGTAATACGGCAATAAGAGTTCAATATTCGTCTTCGATTTCATAATTTTCAATGTTAAAGATATAACTCGTGTTGCTGAAACATCTATTCAAATGAGATTGAACCGCCTTTGTAATAAAGTTTCTGAAGTTTCTCACTGGAGTGACCGGGGTCTCTTTATCTATGCAGTTGTATGGCACATTATTTGACAGTTTGAAAGTTAAGTAAGTATTTACAGTAGTCAATGCAGTCTAGTTGTATAGTGTGCTGGCTTATTAGATATCAGGCTACGATTCAAAATTAAGATTTCCAACAAAATGAAAAATGAAACAATATTTCTTCAAGAAACTCTGAGGGTAAATAAAACTGTCATGAAAAAGTGTGTCAAATATTTGTAGTTCGGAGTGGACTTTAAACCGTAGGTCCCGTCACCCGCGAATAAAATTAACACACCCAACGTAAGTGATGTAAGAAGAGAAGCTAGGCTGTAATCCTGGCTAAAGGGTTGTAATGAGCAATTATGTATGTATGTATGTATGTAAGTAAGTATTGTTAGTAGAAAACAAATGTCATTTTGTGCTCACTTGTTAAATGTTAAAGAAAAAGCTGTTGAATTATAAAATTCTGTAAGTTTTTGCCATGACAAGCAGCAGATAAACAGTTTTCATGCTCTTATAACTTCCTTGAGAGAAGTGTCA
>QOCX01004083.1:0-15580 GCA_005959815.1 Sarcophaga bullata | reverse complement strand
GCCGCTATTGAGCAGCCATTGAGCAGGTATTACTCCCAAAAAAAAGCAACATTAGCCAATAATAACAATAATAGCAAGCAGCTATCGAGCAGCCATTAATCGAGAAAAAATTAACATTAGCCAATAGCAAAAAGAATAGCAACCAGAGTTATAGCTCTTACGTACTCATAACTCTCTACCTTATCAACATTAATCTAGAACAGCATTAGCCTGTACTAACTAGAATATGGAAGCCCCATCCGAGCCAGCACATTAATTTTTAAAAAAAGCAACATTAGCCAATAGTAAAAAGAATAGCAGAGCAGCCAACGAGCAGCCCTTAATCCAGAAAAAATTAGCATCAGTACTAACTAGAAAAGCACGCCTCTATCGAGCCAGACATTAATTCTAAAAAAAGCAACATTAGCCAATAGTAACCGGAATAACAAGACACCACTGAGCAGCCATTAATCCAGTAAAGCAACGTTACCTAATACTAACAAGAATAGCAAGACGTTATCGAGCAGCCATTAATCTAGAAAAAAAAACATTAGCCAGTACTAACAAGAAGAGCCAACTCGCCATCGAGCAGCAACTAATTAGCCAATAGTAACAATTCTAACAAGCCGCCATTGAGCAGCCATTACTCGAAAAAGGAACATTAACTATAATAACAATAATAGCAGGCAGCTATCGAGCCAGCCATTAAAAAAGCAACACTAGCCAATAATAACATTAATAGCAAGCGCCATTGAGCAGCCATTAATACAGAAAATATTAACACTAGCCAGTACTAACTAGAAACCACGCCTCTATCGAGCAGCCATTAATTCTAAACAAACATAATTAGCCAATAGTAACAAGAATAGCAAGTCGCCATTGAGCAGCCATTGATCCAGAAAAAGCGGCATTAGCCAATAGTAAAAAGAATAGCAAGCCGTAAAAAGCAACATTAGCCAATACTAACAAGAATAGCAAGACGTTATCGAGCAGCATTAATCTAAAAAATACTAACATTAGCCGGTACTAACTAGAAGAGCAACTCGCCATCGAGCAGCCATTAATTCAAAAAAGCAACATTAGCCAATAGTAACAATAATAACAGGCAGCCATCCAGCAGCCATTACTCTCAAAAAAATGATGAAGATACAAAACCGAAATACCACGTTTTGAGCAACCTGGAGCAATAGGCGATAAATTGGTCCTTGGTTGGCGTTCATTTCAAAAATGTTGGAAATAGGACACTACACAACGAAATTAAATCAGACCAATAGATCACAAGTCTTGCATGCACTGAACATATACCACCATGCTTAGGCTAATGGCGGACACATCTAATATGAAATTCATTAGAAGACTTCATTGTCTAAGGAGTGGAATAGCTTATGGCTCCCTCCTTAACTTTTCATCTTGACAGAACTTGTGGACTTTATAACTGGAAGCTGAACTATCTCTTAAAAGATATTTTCTGGTACACAGATCGCTCAAACAGAGATCTTGGAACAGAAGCATGGGTTTTGTTCCCCGCAAGAAATACTCAAAATCTACGTGAAAACTCGCGGTTATTTTCCGGGCAGAGGATTATGCCAATGAAAAATGTGCTAATTTAACTTTGATACGAGGTACAAACGACAAGAATACTGCAGAACCATTCGAGCATTTGGCTCTTATGCAGTTAGATCGATATGGGAATGTCTGGGCAAACTAGGGAATCAGCTAGGCATCAACTAGAGGGTCCCATGTTGTAAAATCTCGCCAATAAATAAGTAGGTGCTGTAGATGGAGAAGAACTTCCATTTTGCTGATTGGGTCGGAACCCTTTCGTTGAGTGGCGGCGGATGTTTCGAAAGGTATACTAAAGGAAAAGGAAGATACAGAAAAGCAAGGACTCTTCTCAAACCAAGTAGATTTGAAAAATTGCAACTTTTGCTGGAAAATTACAATAAAAGGAGATGTGAGTCATGCAGTAGACTAGCCAGGAATAAGTTGAGGTTGGCAATCGATTTTTTGACAGGGCACTGTAGACACAGAGCAGACTAATTTAGAGTAGCGGTTACCTAGAGTCTACATGTAGATTCTATGACAATGAGAATGATTCAGTGGAACAAATTCTTGGTACCTAAATGTCAACACTTAAAGTTGCCGTAGTCTACCAAGTACTGTGTTGGCTTCTGGGACATGAGATTCAAACTCTAGGCGCCTAGGAAGATATCTCCAACAAAACAAATATTTCTACAGCAACTTCTTCTCAGCAGTTTTCTGGCAAAACAACTGAGTGTGATTAAATAAAACTGTCATGAAAACTTTCTCAAAAAAAATCTGTCATTCGGAGTTGACATGAAACTGTTGGTCCCGTCACTCATGTCTAAAATGAACACACACTCAACATAAGTTGTATGAGAAGCGACGTCACAATCTTGACTGAAGAGTTGGAATAACCAATTATTTAAGTATGTACTGACTGTCTCAAGCCCAGCATGCAGATGCCGGGTGGCGAATTATGAGCTACTGCAAGCACTATGCTGAAGTTTGGCAGGACATTAAATATAAATGCCCTCAATTGTATGAGGTCAGTACTAGGGCATCTTTTCATTACAATAGTAATCACATTCTCCAATCATCTGAAATGTTAGGTAGGTAGGCAGTTTGAAGTGGTAGCCTTGATACCAAAAACACATTTGATTACGCTTAGCTTGCCGTTGCGATGCACGCCCTGTACTGACCAAGTTCCACCAAACTAGGAAAGAAGTTGGCCAGCGCAAGGACTGTATATTAAAAGCACGACTGTCCTACGCTGGAAAACTAGACCGAAAGTTTGGTAAACGAAGCAATAACCTTGACATCAATGGATGATAGTTCCGTCAACCTGGCAAGGTTTGGAGAGCCAAATAACTTATAACTGCACCTTGCAAGAAATGGGCAGATCTGCACCCTCAGCAGAGGTTGTTAGATGGAAAGCTGCATTCTTTCTGCGTGTCTTTTCATAACACAATAAGCTGTAAGTACGGCCAGTGTGATCGAGACGACATTACGATGAAGTTCGAGCAACATCTGAAATGTTAACTGTACTTGGAATATGTTGTCCTTGAATGACTGGTATTTCAAGGGGAAGTTTTATGACACCGTTAGAAATTGCATTGTTAACGATGTGACCAGGCTACGTACAGAGCTTATAGTCGCCGACACGTCACTAGGCATCTTTTTGCTTCAACAACATGTCCGCTGTCTAATCAAACATGTTTGTTTAGAGGCCTCTGAACCAATCACTTCATTTTCATTTAAAAATTATTTTTACTTATGATTATTAAATTCAAACAATAACCACACAGAGAAGCAAATTTCTGACTGTCATTAAATCTCTCTCTTCTCCATTTTCTTAAGGCTACTACCATATCTTAGTTTAATTTATAATCTTATTATTTGATAACATTGGAAACATTTGGAAAGCAAATATCCATCCAATATTGATTAAGAGCTTTTGAAATGAAATCTTCTTAAGTCACCCAAAACTTATTTTCAACATTCTTCGGGAATCTTTTTTTCGGTTTTTTTTCTTCTTTTTTCTATCACGACTTTTATGATTAAAAACTAATTTCTCTATGACAATAATAAATTCGTTGTTAATAACAGCGAAAAATAAAAGAAAAGAAAATGAAAGAAAAACCAAACGAAGAGAAATAAAATGAAAAAACTTCGAAATATAACATGAGAGAAAAAGTCATTGCAAACAAGATTATACAATCAACAGCAGCAACAGCAGCACAGCAGCAGCGCAGCAGCAAACAGAAAACTTTAACCATGACGAATTCTTATTTCTTATATACCTATACATACATACAAACATACTACATACATACATACGTATAGTCCTTCTTCATTTTATTTCTGGCAAGAAAAAAAATATCAGAAAACAGACAAACTGACAAACTGAACTGCTAACATAGCGACATGGAATCAGAATGAATAGCTAAACCGACACCCCTAACCACCTAAACACTTAAAAATTAATTTCGAAGCAATAAAAAACTTTGCCAAAAACATAAAAGTTGGCGATTTCATTTCACTGTTTATTGGTGTTGTTGGTGTTGTTGTTGTTGTTGTTCTCTCCAACATTGTTTGTATATACAAAGTAGACAAGGAGTGACGCAACAACAGCCCTAGAGCTGGTGATGCATGACGCTGAATGGATGGTTTGAATGACCGGTAAGGCTGATGTTGGCTGCCATTTCAATATAATTTTACGCTTTAAAATCTTATGTTAAATTGCCTTATCCACTTAGAATTTTTTTCTCTCACTCTCTCTCTCTCTCTCTATCTTTCTTTCTCTTTCTGTTTTATTATTATCATTATTAAAGTTATAATATTTATCGTAATCGTCAAACGAACGTTAAGTTTGAAGTTTAAAATGGATAAAAGTTTGTTCGTTTTTTTTTTTTGTTCTCTTTCCTGTTTTCTTTCCGTTTTTTAGGAAAATAAAAACAAAACAAAATAAAATAAAAAGAAAAGATTTTTTAGTTTAAAACTATTCTTACTCATCTGCTGTATACGTTTCAAGGTTGATGAATATTTTTTATATGGAAATCACAACGAAACAATCCACGAGTTTCCCAAGGATCAATCAAACTTAGATTTTTCAGATGAAAATTCATTTTATTTTTCAACATACCCGTTTATCCAACATATCCGCCTCTAAGTATCTTACATTGTGCTTAAGGTTACTCAATTTCGTTATCTCTTGCAAAAAAAAAAAAAGAATTCAAAATAGATTTGCTTGAGATATCATCTATTGGCTGCAGTCAAATCGCTCTTAGTCCAGTTTTTGCTTCTAATTGGAAACCAAAACTACATGCTTGTAATAAAATTTGAAGAAATACACCGACTAGGAAAGTAATTCAAAAATGTTTGACTTGAAAACCATAAATGTCTTCAATCTTGCAATGTTGCAATGTATTGGCATGTTTGACGTGATGCCACGGTTCAAGCCCACAGTCTCAGCTCAGACATATCAAACAAAAAATATGAGAAACTACCTCTCAGCCGATTTCTGGCAAAAACTCTGAGAGCAAATAAAATTGCCTTGAAAAATTTCTCAAAAATCTTACGTTCGGAGTTGACTTTAAACTGTAGATCCCACCACACATATATCAAATTAACACGCACAAAATAAATAATGAGAGAAAGTAAGTCGCAATCCTTACTAAATTATGCATGTGTGGTATGTATAGGGATAAAGAGTTATAGCTCTTACGTACTCATAACTCTCTACCTTATCAACATTAATCTAGAACAGCAGTTACCTCTACTACTAGAATAGGAAGCCGCCATCGAGCAGCCATTAATTTTAAAAAAGCAACATTAGCAATAGTAAACGAATAGCAAGCAACCATCGAAGCAGCCATTAATCCAGAAAAAATTAACATTGCCTGTACTAACTAGAATGGCAGCCCATCGAGAGCCATTAATTCCAAAAAAGCCACATTAGCCAATAGTACACATTCTAGCAAGCCGGCCATTAATTCCAGCAAAAATTTACACCAGCCAGTAGTAACTTAGAACAGCCAGCCCCTATCGAGCAGCCATTAATTCTAAAAAGCATCATTGCCAATAGTAACAAGAATAGCAAGCCGCCATTGAGCTGCAACTGATCAGCCATTGGGCAGCCGTTAGTCCAGAAAAAGCAATATTAGCCAATAGTAACAAGAATAGCAGTCCGCCATCGTTGACCCATCGAGTATATTAATCAAAAAAAAAACAACACTAGCCAATAGTAACAAGAATAGCAGTCCGCCATCGTTGACCCATCGAGTATATTAATCAAAAAAAAAACAACACTAGCCAATAGTAACAAGAATAGAAAGCAGCCATCGAGCATCCATTAATCCGAAAAAAAGCAACATTAGCGAATAGTAAGGAGCAGCCATTGAGCAGCCATTAATCTAGGAAAAAAACAGCATTAGCCAGTAGTAACAAGAATAGCGAGAATGGGCATAAAGAGTTATAGCTCTCACGTACTCTACCATTTCAAGACCATTTGTCCGTTTTTTTATACTAAATACTACGGATCTAGACTGGGCAGTTAATAAACACCCCCTTCCTCTGTCGGGATTATGAAGGCTGATCCCTCCCCCTGTTTTCTTGATACAATTTTTTCCACTAGTTTTTTGGACTTCTCTATCTTCCCTCGTACTTAGACTTTTGAACTTGAGCTTGCACAGTAGCTCCTGCTGTATGATTGACTCCCGGCAGTTAAGATTACAACCTAACTTCTCATATAACTTATGTTGTGTGTGTTAATTTGTGCACGAGTGTCGTAACTATCAGTTTAATGTCGACTCCGACCGACAGATTTTTGAGAAACTTTTTCATGACAATTTTATTTACTCTCAGACTTCTTGCCAGAAATCTGCTGAGAGGAAGTCACCACAGAAATAAGGAAAATAATAAAAAAAAGTAATAAAACAAGGTTCATTTATGAGATGATTTAATTGCTGCAGTCAAATCATCTTCCGCCAAAATTTTGAAGAAACAACGCTTGACGAGGGAACCAAATTCAAAGATTTTTGCTATTAAAGCCGTATATCTCTTCACCTTTGCAGTCTTATGTTGCCAGAGATATTTGTTCCTATTCTACTCTATCGGGGACAAACGTTTTTTTTTAGGCAGAATATGAATAACTCTTACGGAGCCATAAGATTCTATTTTAGCAAGATCATTAGTATGTGGCTCAGTCACATCCTGCTCAAGATGAATCTTTTTTATAATATTGTGCAGTCAAAAACACCACCCTCTCTCCCCTCCTCAGGCGGCCTTATTGAGTCTGATCGCTACCTCTTTTTTCTTTGGCGCGACCAGTAACTAGTTTCTTTGGACCTCTCTATCTTCACTTGTTGTTGAAATGTTTGCCTTAAGCTGATGCTTCCAGCTTTCTATATCAAACTACTTATGCACTGTAGCATAGAAGCGAAATCCGCTGTGAAAAAGCCGCAGACTGAGCACCTATTCTCATAGGGGCTGGTGCCAACCTATGGTTTACCTTTTTGCTTGCGCACATAACCTATACATTGTAACATCCTAATCTTTGGTTGCTGCAGCATTGTTCGAAGCAACATCCACCTCCAAGGCTGCTGCGACTGTGCCTATGCGCTCTTCGTCTACCATCAAGACATTGGAATAGAATTTGATCGCGAAACCAAATCATTTTCGGATGTTCAAAATTCCTTGAGTACTTGTATCAGGGCCGTGAGTCTTTTCTCTAAAGACTCCGCATTTCTATCGGAGGACGAGAAACGCATATTACACTGCGTGCAAAAAACCTGACGTCGCCTTGGCTTACTTTGATGTTGATTCGTCAGTAGAAACCTAGTATTTTTACTACTATTTGGTATCTAATTTGGTGTGATGACTTAGCTTTTTGATAACGTTTATGAAAATACGCAAAAACTCATCACGGCGAATAACATTACTTGGGTACTGTGACTCTACAACCTATTTTGTAGAGGATAAATCTGCAAATTTTCCTTCAAGCATATTGTTTCGACAAACTTTGGGATTTAGAAGTTGGTTTTCAAACGTTTCCCATTCGTAACAAGTGGTCTTTGAGTCTACATCGCCGTGTCCAGGCAGCAATTACTAACCGAAGATTATTCCTGAATTGTCTGAAATTTTTCTCAGAACTTTTGAAACGCAATTTTTCTGAAAATCTTTTGAACGCTTATCAGATTCTTATCAGTTTAGTTAAATTCATGCAAGATTCTTTCAATTCCATATGTTAAGCATTAAAACCTGGTAACCATAAAGAATTTTTTTTTCAATTTTATTACTGCCGTAGTCTATGGGCATACATTGGCGTAACAGTTATTTTGACATTTTCTTTCTTTCTTGAGAAGGCAATCTTTATATCGCATTTTAAGTGTTTTTTTTTTATTACTTTGTTGTTTGCATAAATTTCTTAGTAAGCAAAAATAAGAAGAAAAAAAATAAGAAGAAAAATTAAATAAAATGAAATGAAATAAAGATTATCCAGCAGGAAGTTATTAAACAATCGGTCTTTAGGTTACTAAATAAACCCCTACCCGATATCAAGATAAATACATATCAAGAGGCTGACAATATTTAAACCCCGACTCCAGACAATCCTTTTATTAATCCTTTTTGATGCTCTAAACCTGAAGCCGATCACAGAAATACTCACTCACCCTAGTTTCTTAAGACATCCAAAGCCAAATCTGCAAAAAAACGCTTTTGGGCAACATTGGTGTAGAAATTACGTTCTGAGGATATTATGTAGAGACGATATTACGTAGAGATGATATTGCCTAGAGAGGAGTCTTATTTTTATTTTCTTATGCCGCGTTACAGTGTCTTAAATTTCTAACATTAACAGTGAAAGCCATTTAAGAGTTTTCTAGATTTTTTTTTCTCTCGTAGACGTGGTTGAGTAAACATCTCGGAATAACATCCTGGATAGTAAGGACTACTGGCACTCCAAAATTTAAAGTAAAGCATGACATGACTTTTGAAGTTTACTGTATCGGTCATAAGAGCGAAAACTTCGGTAATATGGAAACGTGTTTAGCGAGCAGAAACATGGCTCTTAAGTTCATGACTTTTTGAAGTCTACTGTATCGACCATAAGATCAAGAACTTTTTTGTCAATATGGAGACTTGTTTAACGAGCAAAAAAATTGCTCTAAGAAAACATAGACCGAAATATCACTAATTTCCAGAATACAAATTTGTGCAGTATTATGTACGTGGACGTCTTAATAAGTCACTGATATTCTTCGTTTCCGATCTCTAAACTTAAAGGCTTTCAGAAACAAATGTCAGTTGACTTCCGCCAATATATAAGCAGCTGCATGACTCTGTTTGTACTTGTAATTGATAAAAAAGGAGTTCTGTACCATTTGAGACCGAAGCTGATCAAATAGTTATCCTTAAGTATTAGTTTTTAAAATAATATCAGCGGAAAAAATCATCCTTTAATACGAGCTTAAGCTTAATAAGACGGCTTTCCAGTTTGTTCATAAATAAATCATAAATGTTATCGTGTTACAACTTTGCGTAAGTATTTGATGGGCGTTCAACCGCAATACGTGTTTTTGATACATTTCGTAGCCGTAAGACAAATGTGGACTCACTTCTATTCACCAGAGAACAAAGAGCACTCAAAGCAATGTGTTAGAAATTAAAGATGGCTTTGTCAGCCGGCAGTCTTTAGTTTTCTGACTTTAATAGTTGACAACAGTCATCTTGTCAAAGCGACATCTGTCAAATTAGTTGTCATTTATTCAGTTTGTTTTGTCAAATCACCATGGACGGTCATAGGCAACGTTGTATGTTCGCTGAATAAGATCTGCAGCAGTTGAAAATAATCTTCAGCATTGCGGCCCATTTCTGGATGAATAAGTATGTATGTTGTATGTATGTATGTAAATTGTTGAATTTGGCACAATACCAATTCAAATTAGATCAAAGAGTTCTCAATTCATCTCAAAAAAACTCAGTGTTTAGAGTATATTTGGGGCCAACGGCCTCAACGGTTCATATTTCTTTGAGGAATTTGTGACAGCCAATCCACATGAAATTAATGAGAATTTCATGCATCTCGAAGAAGTCAGTTTTTAATGTGAGTTTTGTGCTGAAGGCCCATTGAGTTCTATAGATTTGGGATTAACAACTTTTTGTGGCCTGAATTGTATTCACTAGACACCAACGACATATTATTTCAGTATTACGGTGCCACTTGCATAAGCTGTGTATGCCGCATTGCATTTGATTTGAGGGAATGCTTATCTCAAATGCAGGCGATGTAAACTGGTCATCAAGATCGCGCATTTTAACAGCATTCGACATTTTCTGGAGGAGTTATCTTAAGTCTCAGACGTAACATAATCCTTGCCATCGCTCAAATTCAATGTGATTTATGGTCATGAGTGATGTGTCATAGAAAATTGGTCATTTCAGATGCACTCCATCTAGAGAAAATGAGATAATATCTCGCACAAATTTTGTTTTTTTCAAATTTAGAAATAAGAAGTGCTTTATAGAAGACCCTATATGTTAAGAACGGTATATTTCCCCCCAACATTTTAATTTGAAGGAACGATGGAGATATTAAAGAGATTGAAGTACCTAAAGGGTGTGATTGATGATTTAAAGAGATGATTGATGCCGTACTCTAGTAGGTAGTGTGTTGACTTATTTGACGGAAGGCCACGATTCAGGCGGAGGTCAAATATCTCGAACAATATGAAATAAAAAAAAATATTTCTTCGACAACTTTCCCTTAGAAAATTTCTAGAATACAGTCTGAGAGTAAAATCTAAATTGGTGCGAAAATTTCTTACAATTTCCGACGTCGACTTTAAAGTGTAGGTTCCGCTACTCTTGTATAAAATTGAAACATACAACGTAAGTACTGGGAAAGGCTAGGTCGTAATTCAGACTGAAGATTTGTGACCAAAAATAATGAATATGTATGCATGCCCCATAAGGGATCGTGTTTTCGCCTCAATGGTCTGAGCTCGAATATACCTGCGAAGCTGATCAAGGCTATGCAGAATGACCGTTGAGACAATTCTGCAGCTCCGTCAAGGCAGGATGGGACCTCTCCGAACCTTTTGATATCGTGCTAGGTTCCAGACAATTCAATCCCTTATCATGCCAGCTCTTCAACTTCGTCATGGAGAGTGTTTTTGCGAAGGCGGAAGTGCATCGCAATGACACTATCTTTCATAAAAGTGTTCAGGTTGCTTGCGTAACGCTGACGACATTGATATCAAAGGGCCGTACCAAGCGAATGTTACTGACGCATTTAATGCTATTGAACGGGTGTCTACTAAGATCGATCTGGCAGTAAATGAGGGCAAACAAAGTAATGTTATCGACAAGTAGAGCAGTGCGGCGTACTGATTGTCAGATTACCACCAAAACTGATGTCAGTGTGGAGATCAACTGCAGGATCACTCTTGCCAACAGGTGCTGACTATGATCTGCAATAGCCAATTGAGTTACAGAGACCCTCTCGGCCACGAAACTAATACTTACAAAGCCGTATCCTACCCCTGCTTTCTTTATGGCGCAGAGGCACGACCTGATTAAGCACTAATGCAACAGCCTTGAGAGTATTCGAGAGAAAAGTCCGCGGTAAATTTTCGGTCCAGTGCAAGTTGGCGAAGGTTTTCCATACGATACCACAGTGAGCTTTATGAGCTCCTCAACGACATTGATTTGGCAGCGTATTAATATCCAGCGGCTGTCTGGCTCGGCATGTCGTTCGAATGGAGGAGAATGTTCCGCGATACGGGTATTTGATATGGGGATCTGCGCAAAGTCGGCGAAAGGACGACCTTGCATCCGTTGGAAGATCAAATCGAAGAAGCCCTGTCAATGATTGTGTGGCGATTGGTGTGACCAACTGGCGTAGGAGCGCAAAAAGCAGAGGCGCCTGGAAGAATGTGTTGCTGCAGGCAGAAATCCGTTAATCGGGCCTTAATTGTAATGGCCAATTAAGTAAGTAATGTATGCATGTAGACAACCAACAACCTAATTTAATGGATTGAATGATTTAAAAGCTGTGCTTGATGGTTTAGAGAAATGATTGATGCAAGTGCGTAACTGAATTAATAAGATTAATGTGAGGATCATCAAGGCATGGTAGATACCTAGAATTTGCAAGCGATTTGAATACAATTTTGGTTTTTTTTTGGGTACTGTTACAGTTGATTTGCTGTGACAAAGACAAACGCAATTGTAACCTTGTCATTGCGATTGGTAGGTAGGGTGTAGAGAACAAGAATATTAAACCTTCTATGCTTGGCAATAGGACAAAAGGATAAGGATGTTGAGATCAAATTTTATTTCTCTGACCATTGGACATTTTCTTTCTGACGTATAATCCAGTGAAGAGGCTTTCTAGTAAAATATGGCGCATGTTTAAATTCATTTTGAAATATAAATAGAGGGGGAGAGAGAGTTTTAAAAAATGTTACATTTGTATGCATTATGCTTAAAAATATTCATGTAAAACATAAAAAGCACCAACGACATTAGAAAACGATGATTAGAAGAGGGAGTGTGGGAGTGTGTTTGGTTGAGAAGAAGAATGAATAAGTGTCAATTAAATGTACATACATTTTTGTTTTGCAAGCATTATTGCGTTTACGTTACAAAAAAGAAAAATCTACTCAAAAAACGTTTACAATGCAACATATTTGAATTGTGCCACAGTTTGTAACCTATTGCCATCACAACCACGACTGATGCTCTGAACACACATACTACATATCATATACAAACAAATAAACAAAAAGAAGAAAGAGAGAAGAAAGGCCAATCTGCAGCCATGCCATGGTACACACACAAAAGCAAAAGAGAAGAGAATAAAAATAAAGAGGAAGTTGAGATAAAAAAAAGGAAGAAAAAGATGTGTGTGTCCTTTTAAATAAAATTTACATAAATTTACAATTTATTTTTCTAGCACCACGTACAAACTGCAAACAGTTACAGAGCTACAGTTACAATGCTACAGCTACAGCTGTTTGTGCTGCCTGTGCTGCTGCTGTGCTCAATGTTGCACTGATTTATGTTGGCTTTTGCCCGGCGAATAAGCGAATAAATGCTTTGGAATTAAAACGCGTGAATGTTGTTTCTTTTTTCCGTTTTTTTTCTTTCTGCTACACTTCAGCCATTTAAGAGACAAGTGTTAACAATGATGTTTTGAACGTGACTCAATGCTTAACGAGAATGTGCAACATTTAGTCGCACAAAGTGGCAAACAGGAAAGACAAAGTGGCATCGTGATTTACCAGGTCATGATTTGTTTTTCTCTTATTTTTCTTTCTCTTTCTTTTTCTCTTTAATGTTGGGCCATAAAATGCCAACACAGATTATGATTATCTTTGTGCTTTGCCTGCACGCATGCACAGTTTGATAAGGCCATGCCTCTGTCTACTACCACGGGCTATTAATAGCCCGAGTTTTAATTGTTGTTGTTGTTGTTTAAATTATCAATTTTGTTTTCCTTCTTTATAATTATCATAGAATTTATGTAGAAAATTAATCAATTCTTATTCAAATCCATATCACTCCTCTTAATGCTTATCATGTCCAACAATAACAACAAATCATTTGAGTTAATGTTGCAAATAAAATCGAACCTTTCTGCTTAAGTCTGTTGCAATGAATCAAAAATTTTTATTGTCTCTGAAGTTGCTTACGAATAAGCAGATAAAATTGGTTTGCCCGTATGGTGTGTTGGGTGGTGTATTTTAATGGCGATTGCTTAAGATATGACGCAACAATAAAAAAATATTGTTAACGCAGCTAGATTAAAAGAAAAACAAAAATCGTAATACACTCTCCCTATTCCAAAATGTTTCTTTGTATAGAAAATGTTCCTTAATATGAGCAAATCAAATCAAATAAAATTTCTTTTTTTTTCTGCTCTGAGTAGGTCAGACATCTCCTGCAAACCGAAGTATGAAAAAAATTCTTTTATTACGGCGACTATCTCTCATCACTAGACTACTGTGATGTGAAGACATCAAAACTTCATCGGCGAAATATCATAATAAAGCCCAGTACTGTATCGATACGTAAGCCTGTGGTCAGATATACGTTATGAGAGACCTTACAAAGGGAATTGAAAGTCTTTGACTTAGAAAATCATATCAAGCAAGCAAGTATTGGTTGCATGGTAGTAACCGCATGCTAATTGTCTCCTTACATTTTCTACTATTCAGAAATTTGCCGTAATCCAGTAGGGAATGTGTTGGCTTGTTAGACGTTAGGCCATGGTTCAAACCCCAGTCTCAGTTCAGACATATCTCGATCAAAATGAAATAAAAAAAAAGATTCTTTTGCGACCTCCTCTCATCAAACTTAAGGCAAAAACTCTGAGAGGAAATAAAAAAAAATTCCAATGAAAAGTTTCTAAAAAATCTGTCGTTCGAAGTCGACTTTAAACTGTAGCTCCCTGCCACTCATCTATGAAATTAACACACACAACATAAGTGGTCCGGGAAACTAGTTTGTAATCTTAACCAAAGAGTTGCAATGATCACTTAAGTAAGTTTTGATGCGTGAGGTCCCAACTTTCCGCGACTAAAACCATTGCCTGCCAGTCATTTGTATAGTACATAGGCAATCACTATGTCCACCATGCTAAGCACAGTTATGCCTCTCCAATTCCTGCACTCAGTTAAATTCTTTCTTCTTGGAACCTTATAATAAAGCCTTTAGTTCCGGTAATGATGGAAGATGGACGATATGCTTGATATAGGAAGTAAGCGTCAAGATACAAATGTCGCCTTAAGGAATATTGATTGTGAACGAAAAGCCTTAATTTTTTGTCGTGTTATCGATGACATCAAGCAAACATATATTTCATCATGTTAAAGATGGCAAACTTTGTTCCAGCAATATGGTAATTTACCACAAGCATTAATTTGTTGCTTTCATTTGAAGAAAATTGCTGGAGTTTCAAATGTCAATGTGAATGTCAAGGCATATGGTTCTCATGAATTTCGTCAGTTCAGAGATATCGATTTTAGTGGGTAGTGTGTTGACCATGCAGAAGACCGTTTCGATAGTTCAGAGATAACGACTTTAATACGAGCAATGAAGAACATGGAAGATCATCAGTCGCCGTAGCTAGTCTGTTTTCTTCTTAAACATGAGGCCACTATTCAAGCCCCAACAAAACGGACATTATATAAAAGAACGAATTTCTTGGCTTCGACTTCCTCTCAATAGGCTCGAGCAGAAGCTCTAAAATTAAAATAAATTTCCATAAAAGGCTTCTGAATTCGTCGTCTTTATATTGACAGCATCAGAAGACTTAGATTGAATGCAATTTAGCTTATACCCGGACTTAGACAAGGTTTCCCATGGAGTAGACTATAAGGCCCTGTATCAGCATTGAAAAGTAAAGGAATACCAACCAATATTGCCAATATTGCTTCAGACGGTTCATGGCAAGGCTTGTTTATAACATTCGCCACAACTTCTCTGGGTAGATCGCAATCGAAATGTTCAATTTGCCAAAACTCTGCCACATACGCATACATCCATGCATAATTAGTCATTACAAGCCTTCAGTCAGGGTTGCAACATAACTTCTCACATCATGTATGTTGTGTATGTTAATTTTACACACGATTGGCATGACCTGCAGTTTGAAGTCGACTCGGAACGACAGATTTTTGACAAAATTTTCATGATAATTTTATTTACTTTCAGGGTTTTAGCTAAAAATCTGCTGAAATAAAGTCGCGGAGGAAATATTCGTTCATACTTCCTTTTGTTGGACATATCTGACGTGGGGTTTGAACCGTGGCTTCACGTCTAATAAGCCAAAACACAATACCTACTAGACTTCGGCGACTAACCCTTCGGCACATACGACTTAATCTGACCATTGCCATGGTTTATGTTAGCTTTAAGGGCCACTGTGACTTGTTGGAAATTCGCATGCACTTGCGTCTAATGGGCTCAACGTGCATGATCTCGTTGATTAGTTTAGATCAGCTGCACGTGTGAATATGCTGTGGCATGAGGTATGTGACACGTAGCTCTGTTCTGTTGAAACCGCATGTCT
>QOCX01004082.1:0-15583 GCA_005959815.1 Sarcophaga bullata | reverse complement strand
CAACCTTCAGGTTGTTGTGTTGTGTAGGGCAAGTGATCGGACTTATTCTTCAGGCCACTTTACCTGTAAGTATTAAATTTAAATTTTTATTACCATTATGGACGTTGTATTGAAAGTAAAAATTTAGAAATTGTTGCAGAATACTTAAACTCATAGAAATTGTTAGTTCAAGTGGACTGGGAATATTGTTCTGTGAAATAAACAAAATAATTCCTGTAATGGCTCGTGCTCTATAACTACAGAGGCAGCCTTTGTAAATGTTGAAAATAAATCTATGATATACCGATTATACACATACATACATATACACATAATTGGTTATTGCAACCTTTTAGTCAGAACTACAACCACTTAGTTGTGTGTGTTAATTTCATACACGAGTGCCGGAACCTACAGTTTTAAGACGTCTCTGTACGTACGTACGTCATTTGTCATTACAACCCTTTAGTCAGAATTACGACCTAATTCCTCACACCAGTTATGTTGTGTGTGCTAATTTTTTATACAAGAGTAGCGGGACCTACAGTTTATAGTCGACTCCGAACGAGAAATTTTTGGCAAATTTTTGAGAAATTTTTCATGGCAATTTTATTTACTTTCAGAGTCCCTGCTTGAAATCTAATGAATAGCAGTAGCCGAAGAAATATTTTTTTCATATTCAGTTTTGTTGGGAATGTCTGATTTGTGGTTCAAACCGAGGTCTCACTACCTACTATGCAATGGCAATGTTTTTTTTTTTTAACTTGAACAGTTTTTTGCAGAATTACATCACAGAGTATTAAGTCCACAATAAAGTATAGAGATTGGCACGCTTAGTCTTCGGGGCCTCTAAAGTCCACGCCGCGAGCTGGACTGTAAACCATCATGGCTGCATGACCTGCACTGAGACTTAAGTTCCAGTAATGTTTTGGGCCGTATACGGTAGGTTATGTTTCAATTCTGCATGAAGTAGAACCGAATCAGCCGATTTTAGATGCAACTACACGTACCGGAGACTTCATCGGACGAACATACAGAACTACACGTCCATAGGAAGAATGATTGGAAGCTGTTATCGTTGCGGTGATATAGATCTTGCTACTACTACTAGACAGGCGATAAAATGTGAATTATAACCAGTTAAACGATTCTTATCCATAAATGGTAAGCCTTTAAATAAATACATGACAGTTGACAGATTGCCAGATCAACGACTTTGATGTCATATGTACTTGATGGCCTAAAGAAATGCATGTTTTTTTTCCGTCAAATAATTATAAATATCGTCTATCATATACTAAGAGACCTATCTACTTAATTCGTCATTACCATTCCTTAGTCAGGATTGCAACCTAGCTTCTTACAACATTCATGTTAATCCATGCTAACTTTATACATGACTAGTGCAGCCTAATGTTTAATGTTGGCTACAAGCGACAGATTTGAGAGAAAACTTTACAAAGCAATTTTTAAATTCCTTTCAGAGTTTTTCCCGAAGACTGCTGAGAGGAAGTCGCCAAAAGAATAATTTTTGTTTTCTATTTCGAGATATCATAGCTAGAGGTTGGACCCTAGGCTTTCTTCTTGTAATCTATTACACTACCTAGTAGCCATATGCTACTCTTCAATTTTGCTGGACATCTTTTTTTTTTTTCACTTCTTCTTAAATTTGTGTTTTTAATTCTTCTTTCCTCCTGTCTCCAAAACAGTTGCTTCATTGGCTAACAATTCCGAAGCCAGCCAAAAAGTAAGTGAAGCATTAAATGGCAGATGTGTGTGTGTGATATTTAATTATAGAGGCGATGATTTTTATCTTCTTCATTGGAAACGTATAAATAATAAAGAAAAAACAAAAAAAAAAAAAAAAAAAATGAAAAAAGAAATGAAAGAATGAGAGAAATGGCAAAAGGTGAAAATAACCATAAATTGAATACACAATAATAATAATAAGACGTACAAAGAGGATTTATTGCAAATAATTGAATATACACAACACCTACACACACACCACTATATACATATACTCATACTTTTACAAATATAAAGGTAAGGTAAAAGAAAATAAATACTCATAAATAGTCCTGCAAGTATATATGCATGTACTCGTATGTATATTGTATGTTTAAATGAAATCAATGTTTGTTTGTATTTGTATTGGGGTTTTATTATATGAATGTCTAGGGTATTTATAACACAAGTAATCACCGTCATGATTTATTTATTGTGTGTATTATTAATATTGCCATAGAATTGAGACTGGAAATACAATAAAAAAAAAAGAAAAAAAATATTAAAACTCTAGGCTATTTGCTCATACATATGCGTGTGTGTACCATACATATTGAAAGTCATAAATAAAACACGATTAATTGTTTTTATTTTACAAAATAATGCCACAAAGAAAATAAGAAACGTTTATTGTTTTGCTTACACCCTACACTTTAATAGATTTTTCTTCGGAGATTCTTATGCCACAATACATGATTGGTTTATTACAACTCTCCAGTTAGGATTACCGTCCTTGCTTCTCACGTGGCTTATGTGTGTGTGTTAAATTTTTATACATGAGTGACGGAACCTAAAGTTTAAAGTCGATTCTGAACAACAGATTTTTCGAGAAACTTTTCATGGCAATTAATGCCACAATTAGACTTGCAAATGATTGCTAAGGGCAAGGTAACTACAATTTAAACTTGGAATACGGCAAAGAGGGCAACACATCTCTCAGGGTTGCTAGAAACTGAAGATATGTAAGACAGCTGCTGTGCGCCGTCATTTTTATACATGAGTGGCGAAGCTACAGTTTAAGACCGTCCCCTTACGTCAGAATTTTGTGTTTTTGCCAGGAAATTGCTGAGAGGTAGTTACCGAAAGAAACATTTCTTCATAGTTCGTTATGTTTGAGAGCGTTTCACCACTGCTTATTGCCTAATAAGCTAACACACTGCCGACTAGACTGAGATGACTTTTTGGCCGCTGTTAGCTGTTGTTGCTTCTTTGCTCGTACTAACATGTTTCTGGGATCGATTATAAACAAATTTTCATTGAGTTTGATAAAAATTAACAAAAAAAACCAAGAAAAAAAGCCGATGAAGAGAAATCATTTCAAAATATGGGTCTTGTACAGTGTGAGGTTTTGAGTCCATAAATGTTGAGATTCTACCAAAGTATACTTAACGTATATACAGAAAGCAGAAGCAGCTCGCTACCCAACTGCAAACAGCTGACGTTTAGATCGCGACTAGCAACCACTGCTTACGTTTAGCCATATACAGTCGCTGATGCAATCCGTTCAGTTCTAAAACTTCTGAGGGACAATGGTATGAGATTTTGGGGGTATTGGTGTTGCTTATATGACTCTACCATGATAACAGTTTCTTCGATGTTACATATATACATACAGACATAATGGGCTAGCTTCTCACATCACTTCTGTTGTGTGTGCAAACTTTTTGATACATGAATGACGTGAACTACAGTTTACAGACTCCAAACGACAAATTTTGGAGAAGTCTTCTTTCAGGTATTTTATTTACTCTTAGAGTTTGCTTGCCAGAAATCTGCTGAGAGGAAGTTGCCAAAGGAATATTTCTTTCATATTTCCGTTTTGATGTCTGACCGGAGATTTGAACCGTGGTCTTACATCTAATAAGCCAACACACTACCTACTAGACTACGGCGACTTCATTCGATGGTGTTAGCTTTCCTAAAATAATACCAATTTGCCATTCTTTGCGATCGGATTTCAAACCTTTTCTTTATGTGTTACCAACAACAACACAAAACACCAGTGTAGGATATAAAAAGTGAAATGAAATTAAATACGGCGGAGCATGTTTAATGCCCCAATGTAGAATAAAAATGAAAGGAAAAAAAGAAGAAGTAATCGCTGCATTGATTTCAAAATAAAAAGAAAAAAACGCATTAAAGTATACCTCACCTGCTATTATTGTGCATCGTCTCTCTCTGTGTGTGTGTGTGTGCGTAATTATTTATTATTGACTTAAAAAATATTCCACAATACATTACCCACTGGCCTACAAGGTATTATAAATTATTTTAAAATAAAAAACGAATAAAAAAATCGTTTGTAATTAAATTTTGTGCATTTTATTCAATTTTTTGTTGTTTTTGTTTTGTTTTTAATAACTACCGCCATGTACAGAATTTCTGGCCACAACGGAAAAGTATGGCAGCAGGAATGGGGAATGTGTATCTGGTTTTATATTTTCTTTGAGTATGTGTGTGTGTGTACAATTTAATTATAATGATAATAATTATTTTAATTACAATTCCAAGTAAATTCACATTTCGCTATTTGTGTCTCCATTAACTTAATTAGCGCGTGTGTCTGTGGGTGATGAGTGTCCTTTTTGTGTGGAAAATTATGGTCGATTTAAAATTACATTTTCATTTAAGATTCAAACTGAAAGGGAATCAAATTATGGCGAAGTAAAGCTTATTTTTTATGGAATACATGAAACATATCGGATATTGCTCTACGTTTGTCTATACTAAGCGTTATGAGTCTTAAAAAACTGGATCTTGCACCATACACTGACATGTGTCATAGGAGAGAAAATACGCAACTGATTATATGTATTGGTACCATCACAGTGATATTTTGTTGATACCTTACCCTTTAAACATCGATAACAAGGAATCGAAATGTGTTTTCGTTTTGAACTCAACAGGAGGTTTCTTTAGAAATAACAGCCTTATATTCTGCTGCTCATCTTCACCATTTTGCCTTTGAAAACAACACAGAATGACTTTCATTCCAGTGCAATAGCGTATGATTCTTTGGGTATGTAGAGATACTGAGCTGCCCTCAACGTATGTAGCATTTCTACAAAAATCATCCCCCCACTCTGTTGCCCAGATGAACTACAGGGTACTAAGTCTGTTGGAATAACTACCCGCCTAGTACTAGCATGTGTTCTGATGATTCGTTATCTGCAACCCCAAATTTCCGTACTGATCTTGAATTGTTTCCTATTCCGTATAAATGTTCTTTAATGTTCTTTCTTTCTTCCTTTACAGTATATGAACAGAAGACCTGGAAGATCTGATGCGGAATTCATGTTACCTTCAACTATAATATGCTACCAAATCTTAAGCCCATCCGCATCTACCTATTTTCTGTTTCAGAAAGTATACCCTCAAAACTATTCTTCTTATTCTACAGAGAGGTGCCCCTTCCGCCCGCCTTTTTTTGAATGCCCACAAATTTTGTATTCGACCAAATGAAGACCCTATTTTCCCTGCTTTGTGGATCCAACTTACCCAACTTGCCATAATCTTGGTACAATTTCATTCGGATTATAATGCTCTACCACCTGACTTTCAGATAGCTTTCCAAGCTTCTTTTCTCTGCACCTTCTTTTAGTTAAGGTTTTCGAAAGTTATGTCTGAATATTCTGGGGCCTAATACCCATTCTCCAGTACCACCCATTCGTATATGATAGAATGATGCTAACAGAATCCAAGTTATTCTATACTGTGTAGAGATCACAATAACTTTAAACTCCTCAGGCTGTAAGCTCCAACTGGTGAGTTTTACTACCCGCGGGCACTCATAACACTCAGGTTAAATATTTCCGTCATTACGCCCTAACAGCTCTGTTTCATTTTGATGATCGCACTTGTCTTCCAGACAAAGTATAAAGTAACTTAGGAGCTGACAAACATACATTCCTCTGACGAGTAAAACTTTTGGTCATTAAAAGTTCTTTAGTCAGGCTTATGACTTCGTTTTTCATACCACGCACGTTGAGTGTCCGTTTTTTATAAATTAGTGACATGATGTTTTTTACAAACGACGCTGCTGGAGGGAAGTCGCCAATAGAAATGTTTTTGTCTTGATATTTCGTTTTGATCGACATGTTTGAGCAGAGGTTGAACCAAGAGCTCTGCCTAGTAAACCAATACAATACCTACCAGATATGGTGATTTTCAGCAGAGAAATCTGATTCCAGCTCATGTTTTCCACTTCAAAATCTTTTAATGTATTCTGCATGTCTACAGCAGAGATCAGCAATGAACTACTTTTTCGCTACTCATAGTACTCATGAAATTTTGAGTACTCCCTGCAACATTATTCATAAGTACAGGTTGTAATGGAGATAATTGGTACAACGTTGACATCGAACTCATAATATTCGAGAATATGTTTGATTCATAAGCCTACTCATTCAGATTCATAAATCTAGAAAAATACTTATAAAGTACTCATAAAGGATTCGAGTGATTCGAATCATTCATCAAAATTTAACATCTTAGTTAGTGTTGCATTTACAACAAAAGGAAAAAGGCACACAAGCAAAAAACACAGAGCAGCTAAACAAAAGTATTTGTAGTGTTCGTACGCGATTCATACTTTATTTTTGATTGACTAGTATGTGTTGAGACATGGAGAGTAGAAATCAAAAAATCATTCGTAGTGTTAAGTATAAGATATGATGAGGTACTTCAAACTTTGAGTATGAGTTGTATGAGTATGATATTAAAATAAGTATGAATGCGTATAAGTATCAGTATCAGTATGAGTATGATTCGAATCTAATCATCTTTTTGAATACTCATTACTGATCTCTGATCTACAGCATACTAAAGCGACTGGTTTTCTGAAAAACTCTTTTGAAAGAGTAAAAGTGCTCTGGGAACTCTACAGAAATCTTAACGATTTCGTCCTCTAGAAGTAGGTACGTAAAACAGTAGGATTATGGTGATATTCAGCAGAGGAATCTGATGCCCGATCCATGCTTTCCACTGTGAAACAGGAGGACATCAGAATCTGTTTTAGATGCCTATTCAGTTGAAGTCATACGTCTGGTCTGATGCCAGTAAACTTTTGCTTGCATGTTTTTGTTCATCTGTCTCAAAACAATATGCCAATCTGGCATCACTTTAATGGCCTTGTCTGTCAGTCGAATAGAAATGCAGCTTAAGACTGACTTTCATGTGTTTGATTACAAACAATACACGAAAACTAGGCCAGTAAACAGGCCTTCTAGATGGACTTGACAGAAGTTCAGTTACTTTATGTACCATAAATAATTTATTATTATCAGAAAACAAATTTACAAACTTCTAGAGAAACCTAAAAGTGTAGAATATAAGCCAGACTAGCAATAGCAAGAGTGTCTTGCATTTTAATTGACAATATGTGAAGTGACTTTAATTTCATTTGAATTATAATTCATTCTGTTGTACATTAAATATAAATCATATTAAAACTAATTTGACAATTTGTCATTATAAACCGCATGCATTAAATTGTTGAGAAATAAATCTTTCAAACACTGATGGGCAAAATTATAGCACAATTTTAGAAATTTACTAGTATGATAGAAATTATTTGAAAGAAAGGAGCTGCTATTTTATTAATCTTCGATGTCTAAAAAAAAACATTTTCTGTCTTTAATTACTCTCTCCCTTTCTTTTATTTAAAAGCTTAGCATTCAATTTCATTATAAGTGGCTATTTTTGTATGCGCATTTATATTCGTATATGAGGTGACGATGAATGTATAGATGGATGGATGGATGTGGATGGATGTGGATGGATTGTATAATTAAATCAAAATCATTTGCATATTTTCAAATGGAATTTTCTATAATAATCACTCTTACTTTACAGTTATTTAATTAATGAGTTTCAGTATCATCATTATTAACTGCATGTGACCTACAGTTTGTTGCAGCATTTGATTGTGAACAGTGAAGAGTATTATTGTCAATCATCATTTTTCCTTAATTTTCACGTTTATTATAATGAAAATGAAATAAAAAAAATTGATTTTGTATATAAGTATGCATGTGCGATTTAATAATGATATGAAATCATTTTAATTAAGAATCAAAAGTGAATAACAACAGCAGAAGATATTCATTAAATTATAATACATTGAAGGAATATGCAAGATTCTAATTTAAATTGTAATTTAATTAAAGAAATTAATTCTGGTATTCAATAATGGAGAGATTGTGCAAAAGAAAAACTGATTGTAGGTTGACGTAGGTAGGGGTGTTGGCTTATTTGATGAGAGATATCAGACCAGAAATCAGTACAGACTCAAACCAAACGAAGACTTCTACTCCTAGCAGTCTTCTGACAAAAGTCTAGAAGTGAAATAAAATCGTCGATCGTAGTTGACTTTAATTTGTAAGTCCACCTCTATGGATAAAAATTAACATACACAACAGGAATGCATTCGCCGCAGTCTAGTAAGTATGTATTGACTTATTAGACGTGAAGCCACGCTTCAAAACCCAGTATCAGATATTCCATATATATTGAAATACGATAGAAATATGTCTTCGGCCACCTTCCGTCTCGCAGAATTTGTGGCAAAACCTCAAAGCCGTAAATAAAATTGACATGAAAATGTTTCTTAATCTCTCGCTTGGAGTCGGGACGTTCGGGTCCGCTCATGTTACAAAAATAGCATGCCACACATAAGTGGGGTGAAAAACTGGCTGGTAATTCTGACTAAAAGGACCACAGATTAGTTCAGACTTAGAAACCAAACGAAATATGAAATACGAAATTTTGTTTCGGCGCTTCTACTCTACGCCGGGGTCTGTGGAGTCTGGCAAAAACTGCTGTGATAAAACTAATTCGTTTATAAAAAAGGTTCTCAATCAGTCTTCGAATCAAATTAATTCTGTAGGTTTCGCTTGTGATATATTAAATTAACATGCCACAGAAAGGCGCCGTAGTCTAGTAGGTAGTGTGTTGGCTTATTAGACAAAGGCCAGGGTTCGAATCCCGGTCAGCAATCAAAAACGATAATATGAAAAGAGAATTTTCTTCGGCGGCAAAAACTCTGAGAGTAAATACAATTGCCATGAAAAGTTTCTCAAAAATCTGTCGTTCGAAGTCGATTTAAACTGTAAGTCGCGCCACTCATGTATTAAAATTAAACATACAAACATAAGTGGTGTGAAAATCTAGGTTGTAATCCTGGCCTAAAGGGCTGTTCATGATTATTGTACAGTAAGAGAAGTAAGATATACTGCTTTGGTCGAAGCCAAGGCACGGAACACAACAGCTCGTCCAGTTGATTTGTTCGTATTTGGAGTTTTTCATTTCATTGTTGAATAGCAAAGATCACATCAATCGTTTAGCCTATTAGGAGATGAATGCTTAGTTAACTTCAAAGCTCATGCTGCTTAAGGACCCGTATTTTTTACTTGGTATTTTTTTGTCATGGTTTCATCCAACATATTCAAAATCAATGAAACCATTACGCCCTTATTCCTCAAAGCAACACTAACGTCTTCATTAACTTCACACACATTCCACTGCAATATGCCAGATAGCCTTAGAACAGGGAGCTTACCAGTACTTATCCCGTATTAAACCTCTATTATACCGTGGTTGTATCATATGTGTGTGTGTGTGTATTTTATAAATTCAGAATTTCTATGAATTTATAAAAGAATTCCAATCTTATTTTAATTTTATTGAGACCGAGAGAATGAATTTAAAATATATTCCATTAAGGAAGCATTATTTAAAATTAAATTTCAATAAAAAAAGAAATAATTTTTTTAGATAAAAAAAATAGCAAAAAACCAATACATATGAATATTTAATATGTTTCCGAATTCCCCCTTAACACAATAGCACTTTTAAGGTGTGTGTATATGAATGTGTTGGTAAATGCATTTGAATCGAACATTCAATTTCATTGTAAAAAATTAAGCTGCTTAGTTTCACTTTTATTTTCAAAGTTTCATTACTTTTTTTTTTTTTGGGAAATAAAACCACAAAATAAAATCTTGATATTATACTTTACACACACTCTCTCTCTATCTCTCATCTCTCTCGTTCTATCTCTCTCTCTATCTCTCTACCTCTGTTCTTTGTCCGTTTTTAAATCCATTTCACATATTTATATAGTCAGTTTTCTGTTTTTTTTTCAGTTTTTTATTGGACCACAAACTAACATATTTAAAGGGATTTATAACGGGTGATTTTTTTATTCCTTGAGCTTAGAAATTTTCAAAAATATGAAAATATTGTGAAAAAGTAAGTTAAAATTTTAGTTAAGGTGCTAAACGAGTTATCTATCATTTACATTAAAAACTATCTTGAAAAAATACTGTTGAAAAAGTCACCGTTAATTATAAGTAGATATAAGGTATAAAAGAAAGAAATGGATGGAATTAAAATATTTTTTTTCTGCATAAATTATTATTGTATTATAATTAAACTATTTGAGAGAAAATCATATGCATACATACATACATACATACATACATACATACATACTTACATACATCCTGTTTTAATATTAAGGATTTGCAATTTAGAAAATAAATTCCTATTTCAATAAAATTGATTAAAAAAGAATCTTATTTTTGTTTTTAAAAAAGATTTTATAAGATACTAAGGCATAATGAATATGAAAATTTTTAATTAATTTTATTTAAAATCTGATATTAAAAGGTCTTAAAGAAGAGTACGAAAAATAAATGATTTTATATATACGAGCATTATTTACAGAGTTAGTTTTGTCAATTACATAGACAAAGCACGTTCATTATACAATATTTCACCAGAATTAGACATTTTTTGAACAAGATTTCTTTTAAATCGAAAATGGAAATGGTTTAACATCGTTTAACATTAAAATGTTAAACAAAAGCTCAAAAAAAATATGAACTTGTTTACTCGATTAATAAATACACAAAATATAGCAACAACATCACTATTACGAAAGAGGTCTAAACAAGTAAACAATAAGCGACAACAACACTGCAAAGACGAACGTTAACAAGATACACAACACACACAAAAGAAATGAAAGCATAAATGAATGTAAGCAACATTTTTACATTCATAGAATTCTCGAGTAGACGAAGATCCGAACTTCGCCTACGAGAACATTTATCAGACTGTTTACTTCGCTATATAAAAATCAAGGCAAAGCATCCAAAGAGGAGTAGAATTTCAGTCAGTCTTGTGTGAAGACGCGTTGCGTGTGAAGTAAACCAATCGTGGTTTGAAGATCTCCGTTACAAAGATCTACGTAATTGTTATTGTTTATCGCAAAGGGCATGAACAAAGGAATAACAAATAGAGAAATTGTTGTTGTTAGAACAAATTGTGGACAGTGACACACAAAATTGTCCGAATAATAAAGAATTTAATTAAAACTGACACACAATTTATTTTTATTTTTATTTGCAATCTACGAGCTCATATTTCAAACGTTTTTAAAAGTTAAAAACGTAACAATATTTAATAACATGTCCGCGTAGTAGAGTGTTCTAAAAACTTTTTTCGAGTTTAAACCTCAGCTCTAATATCTTAAAGTAGAGAAATTTTAAAAATGTACAGTCAAGAAATAAATCTACATACACTGCTGCTAGTAAATTTTTTCCGGGCGGATTTTTTCCAATAAAAAATGATGTTATAGCGCTCCTCAGGGCTGTCACAATTAAGAATGTTTGAAGACAAAATCAAGTTGAAATAAATGCAGCTTAGAAATTATAAGAAAAATGAGGAAAAAATTTGCATACTACAGTGTATGTAGACTTTTCTTGTGACTGTATAGCTTTTGTCGATCTCATTTCAATAGAATTCTTGCTGCAAACTCTGAGCGTATACTCATTGCCAATAAAAAAAAGGTTTTAAAGTCGCATCGACATTAAACTGTAGTCTAAATCACATGCATTAAATTAAGGCCACTGCTAAACCCTCATAATAAACAGCTCTTCCTAAATGTAGATGTACTCTCATAGGGAAAAACTCTGTTGTTCCATGAATAAATAAAGCACACGGCATGGGTGGTAAGAGAAGGCAATGATGTCTATAGAGTATAGTGAAGCCAATGATGTCTCTAATTATTAAACAAATGTTAACAAATTGTATTTTTGCCATTGAAAATCAAAAAATGAATTGATTTTCCATAATTTTATTAGCAATAGATGTGGAATCTGTAACAAAATTTGTGTAAATATTAACGATCTCATCAATAATTCAGTTATTACTCGTACAACAAGTAACAAATCACATACTTTTTTATTCACTCATCCATCAATTTATTGCTCCAGCTTTATGTCTATTCATGTATCTCTATTCTATTATCTCTTAAAGTCTATAATATAAAGCAGTATGTGGTATAGATGATAATCATTGATGTTATTTATGTTATACAGTAAAAAAGAGAGAGAGTGAGTTTAACACAATTTTTCTGTTTGAATATGAACTTGATAGCACAGTGAATAATTCTTATTCTCTTATTTTATTCTATTAAATGTCGTAAACGAACACATTGATACTGTCGTATATTTTCACATCGTAAAAAGCAAAAAAAAAAAAACAACAACACACATGCACAACCTTTTGAATACATGCGACTGCATGTAGTAATAAAATCGTTATTTAATAGACAAGTTCGTACGTTCTTTTACTGTTCGTTATTGTTTATTTGATCGTAAAATCGATGTAGACTTATAATGTAATTTCAACGGTATACGTAATGTAATCAGACTATCGTTGTTGTTATTGGATATTGTAACTGTTATACTTGCCAATGTCATGTGAAAGCATTCAGATATGCCATACAGTGGTGAGACAAAAATGTCTGGCGTTAAGCGTAGGCCTACATTTTTTTTTAAAGTAAAAAAATGTTGCGCATTGCCTAGTTCGTAAAAGAGTTGAAACACAATAAAAATCTAAAAAAGCGGTAATTTATTGTATGCTTAACTTAAATATGCGGAGTGGCATATATTTCGCATATGGTTTGTGTCTCTAATAACTTATATGACTTTTGTTCATGGGTTGCAGGCATTTGTCAAGGAAAACCAATAATGACGTGGTCATAACGTTTCGAAGGTGATGAATTGTAGACATAACATCTAGACTATTGTTGCAAACTTGAGAAGATTAAATAATTGGTAGCAACTTAATTAGCTATTCAAAAATGATTTTCTATAGCACAACTGGTCATACAAATGTCATATGTATCACGTTGTTAATGCAAATTTTTCTATTGGGTCTTTCATTAATCGCTTCATCTCTGTAAATTTAAATAAAACAAAGTGTATATGAGATATGATCAATCAATCTTTGCTAAGCTTGTATAGCACAGTAATGCTGGCAAACTCTAAAAAATTTGAACAGCTTCGTAGTGATTTCCATTGCATTTGATTTGTAGGTGAATGCTAGAGTAAAAATATTACCTTACTTGGCTAACAGTGACTTCACTGATATTGCAGAAATTTAAATTCGACTTTTATTATTCCACACGTTAGCGAAAAGCTTTTACCCAAAATTATCGAAATTTATATCTAATTCCTTAATACGGAGAATAATACCATAAAAGACCGTGATCGTAAGAATCTCAATTGAGCGATGAATAAAAATGCAATTTAAGAATAGAAGTCAGTCGGTTCTCTTCATATTTAAACGTGTTCTTACTGCTCACAGATTGATAGATCATAGCTAGGTTTGTATAGCTAAAAAGTTCAAAGAGTCTATTGGGTTAATCGCTTGATCGTTTTTGGCAGGACTACGACCTAGCTACTAACATCACTTATGTTATGTTTGTTAATTTTATACGCTGGGACCTACAGTATAAACTCGATTGCAACGGCAAGATTTTACGAAACTTTTAATGGCAATTTTTTTTTTCATTCTCAGTGTTTTTACTAGAAATCTGCTGAGAGGAAGTAGCCGAAGAAGTATTTCTTGTTATATTTCCATATTTTGTTGTTGGAGATGTCTGAGCTGGAGTTTGAACCCAGGTCAATTCTAATAATCAAGATACAACCTATCAAGCTACGGCTGTAAACTAAAATTTATCTTTTGCTTTAGACTAAGATCAGAAGAAACTAGATTTAATATCCCCATGGTTTAAACCATCATTACGATGCTATTTTACTATGAATTCAAATTTAAATTTTCAAGACGTGTTTTTGATTGTTTTTCGTTTTTCGTTTTTTTTTTGGGTACCCACAATGGCTGTGGCTAAGGGAAAAAACAGCACTGGTTAGGTACGAAACTAGATGGAAATTCAACTCCACTTCGACAAAAAGGTCTATAGCAGGTGGCATCAGTATGGAGATTAAATCAAAACTTAAAGAAATAACGAGAAAAGAATTGGATAGAGATAGACACCTCCTCTAAGGTTCAATAAAATTCTTCCGACCTATTCGTATAACTAAATCTGTGATGCTTAAATTTAAATTTCAGTTCCATTCTAAAAAATATTTCACTCTTTAGCTGTTTAACATGTTTTGCCATTTTCTTCTTCTTTTGTTTGCTGCAGTTATTATGCGAATTCTCTCAAGGCCATTAGAACTGCTTAATATTTATGCTTGTTTTTCTTTTCTTTTTGTTTCTTTTTTTTTTTTTTTCAAAAACTTTTCATTTTTTTTTACATTTAAAAATAATGTTAAAATGTATTTTAATCACTGAAAGAGTATATGTGTGTGTGTGTGTCTAATTGTGTGCATGCATTGTATAATATTTAAGTATGAATGTGTATTGTAAGTACATCATATTCTTCTTCTTTTTCTTCTTTACAAATATCCTTAAACTATAAAATTTTATTATTGAATGAGAAAAACTTTAACAAATTGTGCGGTTTTTTCATAGTTTTTTATAACAGGGGTTGACTACACTGTTCGCAATTGTAGGGGAAGACAAGATCATAGACTGCTGATTATATTGTGGAAATGCATAAGTAGTGTGTTCAAACTTTAGGTCAGATATCTTCAATAACGAAATATGAACAAATATTTCTTTGGCGATTGCCTCTCAGCAGATTTCTGGCAAAAAGTCTGAAAGGAAATAAAAATTGCTATGCAAAGGTTCTCAAAAAATCTGTCATTCTAAATTGACTTTAAACTGCTTAGGTCCCGGGACTCATGTTTAAAATTAACACATGCAACATAAATGGTGAGAGAAATTCGGTCGTAATCCTGACTGGAGGATTATAATGATCAATTATGTATGTATGTATGCATTGGTCTTGGACACGTGTTGCAAATGATTTGTGTAGAGGTTGCAAAGAAGTTTAGACTATTGGGTACATGCCCTGTACTATGTCGAAGGACAAAATCGTACTTTGGTGACCTGCAAGAACTCTTACATACATACATTCATAATTGCTCATTCGAAATGCATTTGACGCTGATATTTCGACGAAAATCCATATCCATATGCGAATGGTCATTTACCTTCAGTTTCTAGGTCAATTGAATTTTATACGAAGGCAGTCCACAGTCACGAAGCAAAATTTGGCTTGTAAGTGAAGTAAAATCGATTGCTTTGAATCCTCCTTCACAACTTCACTGACAACGGCGATCTTTTCGACAAGTCGGGAGTTGCGGTGATGTATTTATATGAAGTCGAATTTATGCATCACATCGGGAATAGTCCTTTCGGTAGAACGATTATGGCGCCTCGTAAAATGTACAAAATGTTAGCGATCAATTGGACACACATTTGGTTTAATAATGCTTTGATCGAATACTAGAAAAAGATGCTCAATTTTTGGTCGAATAGTTCACGATTCACCAGATGACGTAACTCAAATAATTTTACTGCTGTTACATACGTAACATAATTAATCATTACAACC
>QOCX01004081.1:0-15583 GCA_005959815.1 Sarcophaga bullata | reverse complement strand
AATGAAAATGAAATTTTACAAACAATTTGAAATAAACATTTGGTAGGGCACTCTACAACTAGCAACTATAAACGTATAGTGATTTCGTGACTAGGAAAGAATTTTAAGTTGTTACGGGCGTTTTAAACAGAGATCAGCAATGAATCGTTGTATCATGAAATTTTCATTAAAAGTGAGTCCACGATATTGAAATTTAACTACCTACTCTGATCCATTCGTACTCACTACAACCTTGATTTATAAGTAGAGGTTGCAATGAGAATACGTACAACGTTGACATCAAACTCATACCATTCGAAATATGTCCGATTCATAAGCCTACTCATTTAGACTCACTCGAACAGTTCATTAAAAGTTACAGTCTTAGTTGTTGTTGCATTTACAACAAAAGAAAAAAGACGCATAAGCAAAAAAGACAGAACAGCAAGCAGAGCAAACACATAACCTTCTTTTTAGTGTTCGTACGCGAATCATACTTATTTTATGATTCGTTTCGTGTATATGTTGACTCATAGAGAGTCGTAATCAACAACATCATACGTGTTGTTAAGTAGGAATATGATGAATACTTCAAACTTTGAATATGAGTAGAGAGAGGTTCCATGATATTAAAATAATTATGTATGCGTCGTATAAATAACAGAAATTTTGAGTATGATTTGATTCTACTCATCTTTTTGAATACTCATTGCTGATCTCTGAAACATATGTATGTATGTATGCCTTTACATGTATATGTATGTAGGTATGTGTAGGTTTTTATCTTTAAAAAAGGATTTCTTTCAACATTGTTTTGTGGATAACCATTCACATGCCAATTACAATAGCTAGACAGCCAGAGGTAAGGCACACGTGCCACTTACACAAAGAGAGTGAGAGTCAATCAGTTCGTATGCCTATAAATCAATCAGTCGGTTAGCTGGTCGACCCTCGTTTTATTTTTATGAATTTCGAAATTTTGTTTCGATTGCTTTTTTGTTTCTGTTTTTTTTTTTTTTTGCTGCTTGCCACAGTAGCCTAACATTATCTCGGAAAGTACACAAACTGTGCAAAGCGTCGAGCATTTGCGTACAAAACGACTGATCTCTCAGACACAAATTTTGTTGTGATTTTTGTTTTCTGGTTTGAGTTTTTGTAATCCATTTAAAAAGAAGATGCGCGATTTGGTTTGTTTTTGTTAATATTAGTCGGTCGGCGTATAAACATTCAAACAACTATGGATGAAGAGACAATGGATAAAGGGACGAAGGAGAGAGAGAGCGAATGCGAGAGAGTGAATGAGATATGGTGCGACTGTTTGTTATTTTATTTCAAACATTTGATCTGTACTATCCCCCCACCCGTTTAAGTGGCGTACGGCTGTTCTTTTTTTTTTGTTTTTTTTTTTGGATGGATGGATGGATGGATGTCTGAATGGCTGCTGCTGGCTGGCTGGCTGGCTGGTTGGTGGTGTATCCCTAACAAACATAGACAAGGGAATATACTACATTCATACATATATTAAGTTGTGATAAGTGGTGCTACTAGATACATGCTTTCATATTCTATATTTGGCTGTATGTGTGTGCCTGTGTGTGTGTGTGTGTGTGTCTGTGTAACTGAGTGTGTATTTTCAGTATTTTAAATGCTCTTCTTTAAACATTAACATGCGGGTATATTTTTATTTTTCTGTATGATTCAGACAACAAAATTTTCACGAGTTAAAATTTTCTGTTTTTCTGGCGCAAGCTGGCCGTCGTCGTCGTCAACGTCATTGTCGTAACTGAGAGCAAATAAGATAGATAATCATCATCATCATCATATTATATCTTTTAGCTCTCTTTCATAATGAAGACGATACTGACAATGATGATGAACATCCACAGCATCAGCACCAGCACCAGCACCAGCCGCATCCCTCTAGCACAATGATAATAAAATAAATGATAATGTAATGTTCCCGTTACTTAGTTTGTTGCTATTTTTTTTCTTTCTGTCTTTTCTATACATGATCATGATCAGCATAATGATCATCATCGTTATATTGATGATGATAATGATAAAGAAGAGGGAAAAATCGCTTTCCTTTAGTACTTTACTCCACATAGTATGTTTACATTTAGATTTGTATCCAACCAAACAACCAAACAACCAACCAACCAACCAACAAACTATCCTATATAGATGAGGAATATATGCTTATATTTCTATACATCTATACATACATACATATGTACATACATACATATGTACATACAGATGTATGAGTTTTGTGCGATATGCCAGACACACACTTTTCTAATTTTAGACAAAGTAATTAAATGAACAAAAAAAAAATTAAGAAAAAAAAACATACATAAACACACTCACTCCCAATTTGAAATACATGAAAATGAAATTTTAAAAACAAAAAAAAAATTGTTTTTTTTGAAAAATCAAAAAAAAAAATGTATCGAGACATCGGTATCGAGTCTACGACGAGTGCGAAGTTAAGTTGGAAAAACTCATGTATTTTTAATGCCCGTTTTTTCGTCTATTTTTTTCCATTCTTGCTATTGTTGTTGTTGTTGTTGGTGTTCTTGTTATTATAGAGGGAAAATTTTTGCGTTCGTAGATACTATATTTATGTATCTTTCAATTTCGAAAAGCAATTTTGAAATGATTTTTCAATTTGAAATCTCATTATTTTTCCGATTCTCCATAGTTTTTCTGGGCTTCTTGAAGAAGTAATGTTTTTCAATTTGATTTTGATTTTGTAGAATTGTTGTATCAAATATTATAGTCTCGGGAACATAAGACCACAAAAGTCTACCATCCTTATTCAATATGATTCATAGGCAAAACTATTCGTTAAGAATTTTACTATTTAAGAATGATGATTTTTTTCTAATGTTTATATCAAGGAATAGTTAGAAATAATATTAAGTTATTACAGACACACATAGCTACACACCTACATACATATATATATATGCATACATATGCACACATATGTACATACATAGCTATATGAAGTATACACTGGGCCTTAGTATATGTAAGTGTAGATGAATACATAAAATAAATTATTCTCTTGAATGATCAGTATTTAATTTTTCTACATACAAACAAACATACATTGGCTTATATGTTATATATAGTCTCTATGTAGGCACATATATGTAAAAATAAAAAAAATTTGGCAATTTTCTGTATGCGGAACAACGCCAAAAATTTTTCACCAAAATAATATTTATATTCTGTGTACATACATATACATACATACATATGTTATGTACATATATATCTTTGCTACGTAACTGTTAATTCTTTTAAAATTTTTTTTTTAAATTTTTTTTGAGAGATTTTTTTTTGTGTTGTTTTTGCATTTCATTAATCATTCGCTTAAGTATTATAATTAATTTATTTATTTTTATTTTGATTTTATTTTGATTTTATTTTCTTTTCTTTTTTTTTTATTTGTTTTTCATTTGAATTGTTCATACAGAATAATATTAATTGGTGTTGTTGGATGTTGATGTTGATGTTTTCACTCAAGAATGGTGGTGATTTTTAATCCGAATTAAATTTTTTTTTATTTTTTTTATTTTTTATTTTGAATTTGTTGTATTTGAGACAATTAATACTAAAATGGTTTTAAATGAATATGAACACGTTTACTTTGGTAATAAAATTGTATTACTTTGTGATATTCTCATATTAAGATGATAAATTCATCATATGACAGACAGATTTATCATTGAATTCTTATTTTTTTTTTTTATAATTTCATTAAAATTTTCATACTTTTTCGTAAATTCACGTTGCTTAATACATGCATTTTGAAATCCATTTATATTGTTTGTTGTTGTTGTTGCTGTTGTTGTTGTCGTTATTGTTGATGCAAATAAATTCATGGTTTGTTATTTAACTTTCCGGCATAACATTGGCAAATATTCGTTTTCATTACTTTGTTTCATTCATTAATTATTCATAATTTTTTTTTAATTTTTTTTTATTTTTTTTAAAACAATTTTTCTTTTAGGTTTTGAATTTTTCTTTCAAAATTTTCGTGAAACTTTTAATTTATGAATTTAATAGGTTGTTTTAGTTTAAATTTTGCTTTTCAAAATATGCCAAACATATGATGTATGTATGTATGTACATACGTTTATTTAAATAATACTACTACTATGTACTACCACTACTACCACTATGTATATGATGAGAGAGAATACACATTTATTTATACAATATGTAGCACTTTTATTTTGTATATTCTTAACGAAAGAATTTTTTTTTTGTTGCTTTATTTTTATTTTTTTTTTTTTTTTGATTAATTTATTCCACCGCCTTTGTGCTTTAAAAAAAAAAAATTTTTTTTATTTCGAATTTATTTTTGCCACCCGGTACGTTTTCGAAAGACGTACGAACTCCACAATTGACGATATTTAACTGAGCAAACCTCTTAGGAAGCGAACATCTACGCACTTGTGTTGCACATTGAACTCAATAAACAAGCCAACATGTTTGACTGAATGAGCCACAGTCTGCGAAAGCAGCACAAACAAAATTTTTAAACAAAACAGTTGCGGCATTAGCGGCAGCAGCATTAACGGCAGCAGCAGCTGTAGAAAAAAAACACACAAAAACAATTGCAAAAACAAATGTCATGAAACTAAATATCCTTATCCCTATTAAAACATCCCTCCACCCCTTTGCACCCTTAGCAAAACGGATCTTAAAACCTTTCTATCCTTCCTTGTTTTTATCTGCTAAGAGTTTATTGTCCGCACTAGCAGTAGGGATGTGCAACAAAACAAAAACCAAAAACAAATAAAATTAAAAAGAAAAATCATAGTAAATGAGAAATAAATACTCACTCCCAAAAACCTCCATTCAAATAAAAATTTTATAGAGAGAGCTCTGTCAAGTCAACGGTTAGTTTGGTCAGTGTGTGGTGTGTGTGTGTGTTTGTAAGTAGTTTTATTGTTTGGCATTATCAAACATGTTGTGTTTACGTTTGATTCAAACATAAATAAGCAAAAATTATAGTGTGTAGCAAATTGTTGTTGTTGATATTTTTCGTTTTTTTTACGTACATACTAGGATTGTATTTTTTTTTGCCATGTTGTTCACTTTTTATCCATTTATTGCTGGTTGGCAATAGTTGTTGTTGTTGTTGCTGATGCTGCTTATTCACTTGTTATAACCGACTAAACTTTTTATTGGTTTTTTTTGCTCAGTTGTTTTGTTTTGTTTTGTTTTGTTTTTATTGTCATACGTTATGAAAGAATGTGGTTGTATTGAGCCACACATGGTCTGGTCTGCCACTAGGCAGGCAGTCATACAGGCAGCCAGATACATAAACTACTGAAATCAATTCTCATCATAGGCATAGACGTGCATACATACATACATACAAACATACACTACACTACAAAAACAAAAAAAAAGCAATACGAAAATAAAAAAGTAAACAATTCAAAGCGACATTACAGGCATTTAAAGTCGTAACACCAGCCCCACAGAGATCATCACATATTAAATTATAATGGAATAGGCCATGAAAAGAGTGACTTCTTCTTCTTCTTCTTCTTCTCCTTTTTTTTTTCTTTCTGTTCCTCTTAGCGATTCGTTGCAAGACAATGCGTTTTTTTTTAGCCGAAATGCATCAGTCGGTCAGTAAAGTCCATATGTTCTCCGTTTTATTCTTATTGTGTGTGTGTGTTTGTGTGTGCAATGAGAGTTGGAATTTTTCAACTAAACTGGCGTTACATACATCCAAACATACATACGTATGTTTGGGGGAATTCCCATAGAAAGAAAAAATCTTAGGAATGTTTAGAGAAAGTAAATGAGCAAAAAATTCGAGAAAAAAAAACAATTTTTTTTTTGAAAAATTTTAAAAATAAATTTGAAGAAAAAAACATTATGTGAACCTTGTTTATATATTTTTCCATATGTAGGCGTGGAAATATCTAATGCACATGCATTCGATACTCATAAAAGTGTTTGAATTTTAATTTCGATTCATTGTGCCAATATATGACAGAGGACGAGTGTGTTGCCAAATACTTAAGTCAAGTGTAAGTTTTATAATTTTTAAAATGAATAGAAGAGTTTATTGGACACTAAAATTAGAATGGCAAACTTGCTTTCTTAGCTTATTGTATCTATTTTCCTACCCTCAAACGTTATAGGATATCCCTAGAATGTCTCCTCCAAGTCTATTTCTCTGACAATCTCGAGGATGCTGCTCTGTTTTAACAACAATAATTCCCTGTCTTGAACGTCTCAAACTCACTTGGTTGAAGACAAGAACATTTGTTCTCTTTATCTTTCGCCGTAGTCTAGTAGGTAGTGTGTTGGCTTATAAGACGTGTCTCACGATTCAAACCCCAGGTCAGACATCAAAACGAAATATGAAAACTTATTTCTTCGTCGTCTTCCTCTCAGCAGATTTCTGGCGAACGCTGAGAGTGTATCTTTAAACTGTAGATCCCGCCACTCATATATAAAATATAAAACACACAACATGAGTGGTGTGAGTAGCTAGGCCGTAATCCTGACTGAAGGGTTATAATGGTCAATTATGTATGTATGTATCTTTCCTTTTGCTTTCCTTTGCAAATATTTACCCCTACTATCAGAGAAAGGTTTCTGTCCTCATGGAAATATCCTTCTTTTCCACAAACCTGAGACCCAGTAAAGGTTAACCCAGTTTTCCCTAATCTAGCGATACAGTTTTCCCAGACAGTCTCACAATATCACATTATCGTCCCATTTAACCTCATTAGAACCAATTGGTCCAATGACAGCATGACTGTCAGTTGTATTACTATGAGTGTCTTCAGTACTTTCGATCCAAGTTGAGTTGAGCTCACATACATACATACATAATTGTGCCATTGCAACCCTTCAGTCCAGGATTACGGCTAGCTTCTCACACCACTTATGTTGTGTGTGCTAATTTTTATACATGAGTAGCGGGACCTACAGTTTTAAAGTCGACTCCGAACGACAGATTTTTCGAGAAAACTTTTCATGGCAATTTTAATTTACTCTCAGAGTTTTTGCCCCAGAAATCTGCTGAGAGGATCCGCCGAAGAACATATTTTTTTCATATTTCGTTTTTGAGTGTCTGACCGGGGCATTCGAACCCTGGCCTTTCGTCTAATAAGCCAAACACACTACCTACTAGACTACGGCGACTTGAGTTGAGCTCATTGAGCATAAAATTTGGTTTAGAGTTTCCCCATGTGCTCGGTCTTATATTTGGGAATAAAAACTTATTCAAGTTGAATTGAAAACATCTTTGGATAGCATTTTTGGAGTTCCAGTTGAAGTTTCCTCACGTACTCGAATATTTCTGGGAACAAAAACTCTTGCTTCTGAGCTCATACGTCTTCTTTTAATAGAGTTTTCAGCTGTCAGATTACTTCATTAATTTTTTTGTTACTTAGGCTCGATGCAAAGCACTTCTCAAGATCATAGAGTTTACTGGTTCTGTCCAGGGGACAGTTAAGGAGAGAGCTGTTAGCCATTCTAACTTTTCTGATTTTTTTTTTTTTTGTAATTGACTCCGGTGAATAGAGCTTCTTGCAACTTGTTACGCGATTTGAACGTCGGTATGCAGAAGCGACTTAGACAGCGCATCTCTTATAGGTTACGACTATTTTTATTTTACAAGCTGTTTTATTTAAAACCTCTATCCACATAGGGCTACACAGAGGCCTAAAGTCTCGTTCATACTTTTGATAGTCAACGCTGGACGGGTGTGTGTGTTTGTTTGTACATCTATTTTCACACAATAAGTTTTAAGTTAATTTTTCTTTAAGTACTTAAAATTAAAAAAAAAAACCGAAAACAAAAAATACTTGAAAATATTTTTCTTTCAACGAAACTAACCAATCAACTATTGGGTATGGGAAATGTGTTCATCTAGCCTGTGACTAGCCTGTGGATTTTAGTCCAGAGCTAAACGCGTAATATTATACTTAAGGAATGACCTTCCATTCACATCCATTTGCGAAATCGAGCATTGGTCTTGTATTTTAAAGACACGAACGTTTTCTTAAAGCCTATAAAGCACGTGAACAGCGCTGTGAGTGATTCAACGGAGTGCTTTCTTATTATTATTAGCTTCTCACATCAGTTATATTGTGTGTGTTAATTTTATACATGAGTGGTGGGACCTCCGGTTTATAGTTGACTCCGCAGGACAGATTTTTGAGAAACTTTTCATGGCAAATCTTTTATTTATCCTCCGAGTTTTTCCCAGAAATCTGCCGAGAGGAAATCGTCGAAGAATATTTTCATATTTTTGTTTTGATGTCTGCCCTGGGGTTTGAACCCTGGTGCAAGCTTACGTCTTATAAGCCAACATACAACTAGACAACGACGAGAATATGTTACCATGAATCAATGCAAACACGCATCAAGACGCTTCTAACACTATCCTGCTCGATTTTCTAACTAGATAACACATGATCTGATAGACATTATTGGAGATTTGAGCTTTTCTTCACTACCCATGTGATGATTTCTTGCCAGTTATTGCAATTAGAAAGTATTCCTCTATAGGCAGCAGAGATGAACGGCAGTGTTTTAGACAGTATGTTTCACACTTCCAGAAGTCCGATATGAGCCGCTGCAGTAGTTATGTGCTGAGCACGAAGACCGGTTTGATTTGTCAATTCGCCTATCTGTCTCTATGTGAGTACATAACATAACATACATAATTGGCCATTACAACCCTTCATTCAGGATTACGGCTAGCTTCTCACACCATTATGTTGTGTGTGTTAATTTTATACATGAGTGGAGGGACCTACAGTTTAAAGTCGACTCCGAACGACAGATTTTTGAGAAACTTTTCATGGCAATTTTATTTACTCTCAGAGTTTTTGCCAGAAATCTGCTGAGAGAAAGTCGCCGAAGAATTTTTTTTTTTTTTTGTCTGACCAGTTTCATGACTCTATGTAAGTTGGTTTCCTTATTCGTTTTGCTTATTAGTTGATACGCTAATGTTGATTTCATTGAACTGTTCCCTGTAGTACTCTTCTCTTATATAAATTTTTTTTGTTCTTGGTCGTAGTAATACATTCAACATTTGTTGGTAGAGACTGTGGAATTCGCTAATTAGCGCATCGATCGGTAGAGGTCTCGACTGCAACGGCTATTCGCTGTTAGCTGTGCATTAGTTTTAATTTGTTTGCTCCTTAGCGCCATACTACATCTTCGTTTTGTTACTGTCATACTTTTTCCGTGCTATTGTTTTAGCAATCCATTTGCAGTTACTGTTTCACCCACCCAATAGTTTTCTAACCGTTTCAATTTTCTCATACAAAATACAATTATTTTTGTTAGTTATGTTATGTTGGTGATGACAAAATATTAACATTAAAAATTATACAATTTTATGTGTATTACATATATACATACATACATACATATACTATATATATATATGTGTGTGTACATGTACATGTATTTGTGCGTAAATTTTTGTTTAGCAGAGTAATGTTTTTGGCCTCTTTTTTTTTAGGGTCTTTGTCATTGGTTTCCTTCCGCACTTTTTTTAAATTACTATCAAAACAACAATAACAACAACAACAACAACAATGTGAGTAGTAGTTCGTTCATTTTTGTTTTTGTTTTAGTTACACTGTCATTTTTATATTTTTTTTTGTAATTTTTTTTTTTGTATTTTTCTTTACCTAAACCAAACAATTACATTCAAATTATCTCAACGAATGTGAATCCCAGCAATGAGCATGACCAATGCCGCTCGCTTGGGATCGTTACAATATTATTTCGTTCACTCTGTGAATGAAAAGTCACAGACGAGTACAGGTAAGAAAAAAAAACCAGAAAATGTAACAAAATTAATGTAAAAAAAAAACAACAAAAATTGTACAGAGTTCTTGTTTAATTCATAGAGAGAGAAAGAGAGAGTGAGAGAGAGAGCTGGAGAAAAAAGAACAAAATCATCATCAATGTTTGCTTTAAGAAAATTACATTCGGAAGTCTTATTGAATGAGTGTGCGCCGCCGCCTGTTCAAATACGACTACACGGTGGTGATGACAATGACTACCATTTCTACAAACACACACACACACACACACACACACATCCACGTTAACTATCCATGGCGAAGACAAAGTTTACTACGGGAAAAATAATTATGAATGGAATCGATGACGTAGTTCTTGACAGCTGCTGTTAGATGTGAAATAAACATTTGCCCGGGTTTTTTGTTTTTGTTTTTGTTTTTTTTTCGTTTGTTTGTTTGTTTGTTACTACTCAGATTCCGTCTATACGTCTAACCTCTGTATGTGACTGTCTGTCTGTCTGTCTGTATGTTTCTTCCCTTTTTTTTCATTTGTTTGATTGTTAGTTGATATGCTGATGTTGATGTTTCATAGACGTCTTTACACTGTAGCGCTGTAGCCTTTGTATCCTACAAATCGACAAACAGATAGACAGACATACAGACAGCAATTACTAGTTGGTAGTCTAAATAGTTTTGGTTACAATGTCACATTAACCAACAGACGGTTGGACGAAAAAGAATGAAGTTGTTGTTGTTCTTAACACTCATCCTCCACTGTTACAAGCCAGTATTATATGAACAGAGAAAAAAACAAGAAAAAAAATGCGTATTTGACAGATAATATCGTTACCATTGCCGTTGCTGCTACTGCCTTTGTATGTATGCTTGTTTGTTTATTTATTGTGTCAACAGATAGGGCCAAGCAAGCTTTACTTCAACAATTCTTTTTTTTTTTATCTAAATTTTCTCCCACGCTTTTAGCCCTGGAGGACAGAAACAGAAGTAAACAATTTTCAATTTCAATCACTCCCTGTTGGGTCTCTTTTGTTGGGCCTCCATATGTGCCTATGTGTGTGTATGTTTAAAGAACCAAATACGATCAGTAAACTTCATCTCTCATCGGTCTCTCTCTCTCTCTCTCTCTCTCTCTCTCTCTCTCTCTCTCTTTCTAGGCAAGTGTTTCAATGTAAGATTATAAGATTGTTGCTTAAATATGTTTGTATGTACGTATGTACGTATGTTGGTTGGTTCGTTCTAGTGTTATTATGTTATTTTGTCAGGTTGTTTGCTGCCACTGAAGGTGAAAAATAACCTTTAAATGTTCCAAAAAAAAAAGGCGTTCTCGTGTTCGGTGGTGGTCACAATCAAAGAAATTTTTTAAATGAAAAGAGAAAAAATAGACAAGTAATCCAAATAAACAACAATAAACCGAAAAAAAATAACTACTGCTTACCATAAATAACTGCCTGGGAAATATTTTATTTTCTTTTCTTTTATTTATCTTTTTATTATTATTCTCCTTCTTTTCTGTGTTTTTTTTTTCTTTTCTTCATCTTCTCTATTTTTTTTTGGGTTTTTTATTTTATTTTATTAACTACTACTCCCACTGGTAATTATACTTGCAATCGTTATAGTGTTGTCAACTGTTTAAAAAACGAATACCAAGGGAAAAACCCGTTAAACATGAACCCGTTAAATTCAGTGAATGAAGTCGCACTGAGTTTACCTTTCAATTTGGAAACCTAATGGATTAGTAGACGTCTCTTCAAGCAATTTAAAAGTTTCTAATTTCCAATGAAGTAGCCTTAGTCTAGTAACTAGTGTGTTGTCTTATTAGACATAAGGTCAGGGTTCAAGTCCCACTGCCAGATATCTCTAGCAAAACGAAATACGAAAAAATATTTCTTCAAAGACTTCCACTTAGTCGATCTCTAGCAAAAACTCTGGGAGTAAATAGAAAAATGGTTATGAAAAGTTTCTCAAAAAATCTGTCGTACAGAGGCGACTTTAAACTGTAGGTCCCGCCTCTCATGTACAAAATTAACACACACACCACGGGTGATGAAAGAAGCTGACTAAAGGGTTGAGAGAATCTGACTAAAGGGTTGTAATGACCAATTATGTATGTATATGTGATATTTTGTTAGCAAAATAACAAGATTTTTATTTAGTTTTTATGCTGAAGAATTGATTTGAATTGTATGGACGGTGAGTCAAGGACCTGATTAATTTTGATGAAGGCTTGTAGCTAGATAGGTAAAGGGGGCTATCTACTCATAAGACCCATTGTGCTGCTACAGTTTAACAATTTCCCTTATCTTTGAACTATTCGGGCTTTTAATAAAGCGGCTTAGACTACCAATGTCCATCAGCAATGACTGATCGCACAAATTGTTCACAAATGTATCTGTTTCTCCTCTGACATCCATCAAGACATGTGTCCGGTAGGTTAAGAACAGTTTCCTCCTCTTTCTCCTATCTCCAGTTCCTGCAGATGTTGTTTACCTTGTGTCCAAGACTGCGCTTGTTGCCCTTAACACCCATTTGACATCATCAGGACATGTGCCGGTAGGTTAAGTACAGCTTTCTTCTCTTCTTCTCTTCTGCAGATCCTTTAGATATTATTTGCCATGTGACCAAGAGCTTTACGAGCCTTAACTGATTGTCCATAACATAATGTCTAGTAATAACCACGCTGATCGTGCTTCGTTGCAGTTTAAGCAGATCAATCGTACGTCTTCTGTCTAGTCTTGGCCAGATTTTCTGCGTCGTTCTGTACTTAAGCTGGATTCACCCATGGTTTCGGAACAAAATGTCTGTTCCGAAACAATTTTAGTTTTTTAAGAGTTTGTTTTGAAAGGAACAATTGTTCTGGAAAAACAAGGCTACCATATGAAATATATTTGTAAGCGACGTATTAGTTTTATTATCTGGCAACATTGTTCAATTGTGTCAGAACTAAAATAAAAATTAAACCAATTCAAGCTGAAATTATTCCAAATAAAATTTAATCTCTTTCTCTTTCTCAAAAAGAGAAACGTCAAACTCCATATAAAAAAATTGTTTCGGAACAACCATGGGTGAATCCAGCTTTAGTCGAAGCCGCCCGTTTTATAATTTATGTGCCCGCGAGTCTTAGAAAAGGTTCCCAAAGTAAAGAATTCTTGGTGGAGTTCAATGGCTGTGCTACATCTAACAGGTGCATCTGCTCTGCAGTGATAACAACATCTTATAAGTTCGCCAACGCGGGGAGAAGCCCGCAACACCTATATATCATCATGGAATTCATTACCACAAAAATCTGTGCCTGGACAACTTCCTTGCTATCAGAAAGGTTATCGTTTCGGAAGATATGATCGTCTTTTATGGAGTTCGCTGCAGCCTCAATAGCTGGCATCTCCACCTGAAAATTCTGATGAAACTTGCCATTCGTCTTTCGCTGTTTTGAAGAGAGCGTAAACCAAATTTAAATGATTTTGCTGGGATATTAAAAATATTTCGTATATAGAAAATTTTATGGGAATAAATCGGTTTGAGTGGGCAACGGGCATGGTTAATTGATGAAATTCCATTTTTCTCTAGTGTATAGTGGGTTGGTTTATTAGACGAGAGCCCGTAGAAGACATTCTTACATTTGTCGTTGGGAATCAACGCATAACTAAAGGTCCCGCCATTCATGTATAAAATTAACACACCCTACATAAGGTGATGGGAGAAGCTAGATTGCAATCTCGACTAAAGGGTTGTAAGGACCAATTAAATAAGTAATGCTGCATGTAATACCATTCATCAACTAATCTGTTCTTATCTAATCTCTCTGAACATTCAAAATCTTCTGCAATATTTTTGAGATTATTGGCAGAGGTGGTTATCGGTGAATTTTATTATTAATTTTAGGGTTAGATTAGCCAAGGGAAGAGCGAGCAAGCAAAGCAAACCAACAAGCTTTCTTTCTTCTAATAGATCGTTCGTCACGCGTGGGCGCCTTTAAGAAAAATTTTCAACTGCAATTAGAATCCAGAAACACATTGTTTTTTTTCTTTTCTGTTTTATCTTTATGCTCATCATCACCATCGTCCACTACTGCCACAGCAGAAGTTGCAGTCACAGTCACCAGTTACAGCCATAGCCATAGCCTTAGTGACTGCGAATGTGACTGGAATAGCTAGCATTGGTGGATATTGTTGGCTTTTAATTTCCGACGGCGGTCACACATTCAGTTCAGTTCAGTTCAGTTCAACACTGGACGTTTGTATATATCACACATACACTTAAACCTTTACATATCAATACATACATACATATATAGTAGAAATAGATTATCATGCAACAAAATTGTAGTATGTGGTAGGATGGTGTTGTAGTATGTAAATGTATGGAATATCTTAGCGAAGCAGCCAAGCGTTGTATGCAAGATTGCACTCTTACACTTGTCCATAAACTACATAAACATACATACATACAGACAGACATCAGCGGTTGTCTTATCGCCGCTTATATTTCCGAGTCGAGTTTTTTTTTTTTTTTTTTTTTTTTTTTTTTTTTTTTTTTTTTTTTTTTTTTCTGAGGCTAGCTCTATGCACGTGTGTGTGTAAGTGTGTGAGAAATTTCAAAAAGTAAAGAACACTTCGTTATTGTCTGTTTGGTTACGTACGTATTTTTTTTTCTTGGCGTTTTTTTTCTTGGTTTTTTTTTTGTTGCTACTTCTGAAGCGTACAGTTAAAATGTCTTTTTAATATTGGAATTGGTTTGTGTAACACCTTGATGATGCAGACATACATTTCTGTTCAATGCCTAAATATTTTGACTTTTGGGATTTAAGAAAAAAATGCCGAGGCATTGTTCTCCACCAAATTAATGCAAAAATCAGATTATGTGTTCACTTGATACACTTTTCGGTAAATTTTTTTCATTTATTTTTTTTTTTTTTTGAGTTCATTCGATTCGAATTGGTTTTGGTTTTGCTTTTGCTTGTTTCTTCATTTTCTTCTTTTGGTCTTGTTGTGCTTTTTTATTTTTCTTCATATCCCTATGATGATGACAACGAGGACGGTGGTGACTACCGTCCTTATTGAAATAGGCTGTGTTTGTTGGCTGGCTGCATGGCTGGACGATGTTTGTGCTCACATAAAAACCCAATAACAACAATTTTAAATGAAATAACAAAGGTGACGCTGATTGCTTCAAAGCGGCGCTACATAACCCAACCAAAAACCACACCAAAAAAAAATTTCAAAAAAAAAAAAAAAAAAATTAAAAAAAAATTTTTTTACCAAAAACGTAAAACAAAAACAAAAACAAAAACAATACAAAAATACATTCGAATAAACTTAAATAATAACAACAACAAGAAAAAGAAGCGCAATCGACTTTGTTTTTTTTTTTTTTGGTTTTTTTTTGTAGTTTTTTCTGCAGGTAAGTGTTCAAAATATGTGTTTTAGTCGATGGGTATTATTGACTTTACCGAAACGACATGTCTAAAATGCCAAACTTTTGTGGTGCATTCAATCGAATTCGATTGGTAATGGCACTCACCAAAAAATCTTTTGCACAATAAGGGCAGCAGAAAGCCAACCAAACAAGGCTTTGATCATATAAAAAAGATAACCTACATACATGTTATTTCGCCGAAGAGGTGCGAGAACGATAAACTTATTTCGGGATTTTTTTCTGTTTTTTTTTTGTTTTTTCTACCACATATTTTAACTGTTTTATAAAGGATTTTTACAGGTTTATAAGTAGGTGCTGCAACACACACATTAACCCATTAAGTGATAAAAAAAAAT
>QOCX01004079.1:0-15587 GCA_005959815.1 Sarcophaga bullata | reverse complement strand
CTATATTTTAAAATAAAAACAACAGAAAACAAATTATGTAATGATTTCGAGATATTAACTTATCAATTTCGCTTTCTGAAATGTATTCCCATGCTTCTTTTATTCGGAGGAAAAAATTCGTTTATTCAACCCTTACCCTAATAAGATTAAGTATTATTTTTTCAACAAATCATTTTTAGTAAATTAATAGGACCTCAAAGATTTGAAATAGCTACCTTTAAAAATTCTCAGTTTTGTTTTCTCTAGCAGATTCCTATGAAATGTCAAAATATAAGATGAGTTTCTTTAGTTTCTGTTACTAGTATAGGTGGAGTAAAGTCTAAAGTAAAAATTGATAACAGAAAAGATGAAAAAATGATGCTTGCAGTAAACCTGTTGTAACCTTCTTAGGGCCACTTTTTAAGTGCGAGATTAACGATTGAGTTAACTTTAATCTTCGTTTTCAGTTTTTGAGTTTACTTAAGATTAACTGTCGAAAGTAGTTTACAAATTTTATTAAAAAAGAAAACTTTTAAGTAAAAGAAAGCCGATTAAAACAAATAAATAAGTGATTATGAATTATATAAAACCCAATTGGACAATAGAAATTCTTAATTTATTTATTATTTAATAACCAGAAATCTAAATAAGCATGTAATATTTTCGAAAAGATGTTTGAAGGAGCGCTTTTGGAATGAATAGGGATATAAAATGTAGCTGAAGTTTCTACATTTTAAAATATTTAAAAATATTGATGCAATACACTTAGCTAGATGGTGGAAGGCCATTTAATGTTTAAAAATTTTAATATGTCAAAACCAGTTTCCGAAAATAACAGTGTGTGTGGTATAGAATTTATTATAAAAGTGGAGGACTAAATTAATTCACGAACGAATATCTAAAAAGCTTTCCTAAAGTTCATTTATTACCTATAATATCTGCGTGATGAATGTTTTAGGATTTGCAATCTTCGAAGAAAAATCGGCAATGAAACTAAGTCCCGTTAAGAGAGAGTATATGTTTTCCTTATACTGAAGAAGTAGGTATAGTAGGTAGTGTGGTGGCTTATTAGACGAAAGGCCAGGGTTCGAATCCGCGGTCAGACATCAAAAACGAAATATGAAAAAATATTTCTTCGGCGACTTCCTCTCAACAGATTTCTGGCAAAAACTCTGAGAGTAAATAAAATTGCCATGAAAAGTTTCTCAAAAATCTGTCGTTCGGAGTCGACTTTAAAACTGTAGGTCCCGCCATTCATGTATAAAATTAACACGCACAACATTAGTGGTGTGAGAAGCTAGGCCGTAATCCTGACCGAAGGGTTGTAATGTTCAATTATGTAAAAAATTATATATGAAGAAGAAAATTAGTACGACTGCAGAGATAAAACATCTTTAATTAAGCAGGAATATATATATATATAAAGAGAAAATTCGTCTATTTTAAAAGAACTGTAAAATACGCGAAACAATTTGTAAGATGTCCATATCTTCCTTAGAACTGTAGTGATGAGTATAGAGAAGTTTATTGAAAGCATCAAAATTGTTAATAATTGAACCGAAAGATGTACACTATTAATCAAAGATCATTATGGGAAAATAACAAAATGTAGCCTTGCATATTTACTTTAATACTTATATTTTAGCTTTTTATACTTACATACCCATTATTATTAAATTGCAGGTCACTAGTATGTATAAATTTCTTTGAGGTAAAACATTGTTACTACTGCAATTAGGGTTGCCAGCCTGGCTTGACTTGGCTGGATTGGCCAGCTTTTTTGATGTTTGTCTAGTTTCAAATTTAATTTGTCCAGCTAAATAAAAAATTTTTAGTGGACTGCAATAACTTGGGCAATAATTTTCATGTTATCTCTGTCAAATCATGTTAGCCAACACTGATTGTACATTTGTTATACAACTAAGTTATGATTTCCCTCTTCTATAATCACTGACAACATGTCTCAACACTTGAACAGCTTATGTCAAAATATATATTATTGCGAGCGATAGTCAATTTCTTTACGTACAGCTTTTATTTTTTTGTACATGAAAATAATAAAAATAACTTGCAGAAAATCTTGGAATGGATAATAATGAAGAAACTGGTCCATCAAAAATACGACTCACAACTTTCTGCGATAGACGGAAAGAGTTTGCAAAGTATGCTAATTGGATAAGAAAAAAGTAATTGGAATATTTTTTAATTTATTCAAGGAAAATTTTAAAAATTCCTTAATGTTTAAATATTAATGGAAATGTGGGTGAAATTCGGTCACAATGTATATAGTTTTTTGTGCAAAAGGTAATTAAGAAGCTAAATATTACAAGATCAATATAAGACTACTGCTCATAAAAAATTTTTCTTACTGAAATTTGCCAATATTTTTTAATTTCTTGAACGAAAAAGTTAAAAGTTATTATTATTATTAGTTCTTATTATTTATTAATAGTTTCACACAAAAATTACATTTTTTATTAACACGCGCCAATATAAAAAACCCACCCTAAAAGCTAAGACATAAATAAACAAAACAGAGAAAATGAGAGAGAGACAGAAACACTTTTTGGTAATATCTGCTATCCCTTTCAGACTTCGCCAGTAACTGTCAAAACTCTGTTGCCTTACTGGTTTAAGTGCCAGTTAGCCACACGTAACGTAACGGACCTTAAAAAACGTTCTCTTATCATATGGAAAGCAATGTAAACGCTTACCGAAACGTTTTCTGTCGTTAGCAAAACGGAACGATCTGTATAAAATAGAATTCTTTCACGTTTTTTACGTAACATTTGAACATGAGTGATGGGGCTATTGTATACAGAGTTGCATTGCGGCAAAAATGCCCTCTTTGGTACACTTATGTTTATTTATATAAAGCTTTTAAATTGTTGCAAGCATATACTGAAATTTTTAATTTTTAATTAAAATAATAATAAAAAAATTATTTTACAAAAAATAAATACTTTTTGTTATGTTTTTATTGTGCTCCCAAAACAATTTTAACAAAATAAATAAATAATAGTATGTATTTTTAGTGATGAAGTGGTACGAATTCTGCTCTTGGTACTTTTATATATATTAATCGTATATATTATTCTCTTAAATTTGTACCTAAAAAATGATTTTTCTTTAATTATTATTGTTATTATTATGACCTTAATGTGTACGAAAATAGTTTGAAACAAAATAAGTAAAAAATATGTATTTTGAGTGACAATGTAATGCAAATGACCTTTTTGGTACTTTTCTATTTATACATAAATCTTTTTAATCTTTAAAATTTTAAAATACATATCTTCATGATTCTAATGTTCATAATCATTTTCTTCATTATTACTATTCTAACTAGAAATATTGATTTGCAATTTAATAAAAAATATTTGAATAGACCAATATTCGACTCTACTTATATCTAAATTCCATAAATATTGACTATATTCCATTATATCATAATAATAAAAATAAATATTTATAATAACATAAAATTTAAGAAGTAAATATCACTTCTTCTAATTAAGGCTCAATTGGTAATTTTTGAATTTTGCTTTTTCTTAACAACACTCATCACTGTTCTGAACAGATGACTTCCTGCAAATGTCTGTATACCAATTTCTTTGCATTGTGTCGTGTTCGTGTGTGTGTTGCATTGTGTTCTGTTTCTTTTTTGTGTACATTCTTTGTTGACATATGCCCCGTTTTTAACGTTTCTATAACTACACAAACGTTTTTAAGGCTACGTACGTTACGATTTTACGCTTCTTACGCTGGACTAACTAACCCTTTATACTGAGAGGCAGACGCTTGCTTGATAAACACATAAAAACAATAAAAGGAAGATGTTGCAGAAGTTGTCTTAAACTATTTCGAATTTTGTAGTCCCAACAGAGACAAAAATTGAAACACAAATCTCCAAGGCAGAGCGTGTTTACCACAACGTTGTCCACGGACTAAGCTACAAAGGTCTTGATTGCCAAATAAAACTCAGCGCAATTTTATATTGTGATAGCAAAACCACTGATAAAATAACTTGTGTAAGAACAAAAGCAGCAGCAATTTCCAGAAATGTTTTGGCACCTTAGTCTCAACAAGTAGCGGTTGATGCTCTTAAAGCTAATTATTATTTCTCTGTAAAAACTTACCCATACGTTTGTCAACACAGAAATAGTTGAGACCTAAAAATGCAAATCTAAATGATAAACAAAGTTGCTCATGCGTATGATTTAAAAAACTTAATTCGAACTCAACCGTCAACAAAAGAGGACGCTGGAGAAATCGTTTAGTTGAAAATATATTTTTGTTCTTTTTCCTGATAAATAAAAACGAATTGAATTCTTAGAAATCAATAAAAGCGCAAGTCTTAATTGTAATATTTTTGACAAAGTGTCTGCCTGGTTGCTAGCGCACCAACGTTGACACGTTGTTCAATATTTTGATACCGGACATGGAATTCGTAAGAGTTTTAGACTTCTACAGTGATCCGTATGATACTTCAAGGGATATATTTTCGAATATAATGAGAATAATCAAAAATTGTGATTTAGAAATAAAACAAATAACTGCATATAGTGCTCATAATGCTGCAATCAACTACGGTATTCACAACTCGATTTAACAAAAGTTGAATGAGACATCAAATTATTAAAGCAAATTGTAACTATCATATAAACAATTGCGGTCAAGAATCACTGAATGCATTATCTGTTTAGATAGAAAACATTGTTAGTTCATCGGCGATGACCACTGAATAGTTAAAACAATGTTTTGAGTTTTTAGTTATCGAATATAAAGAACTTTTAGGACATATTCCAACGAGGTGGCTCCCCTTTAACCAGCTGTAGAATGTCTTTGTTTTTTGGAAAAAAGAAATCCAAAAAGTTTTATGGGAATTCGTGTCACATGGAATCTCAGATAATAATGAGTGCAATGAAGAAGAAGAATGTAAAAGCGAATGTGTATCAGAAGCATATTTATATTTTGTGCAAAATATAATGCAGAACATAACCACCGTATTTATGAACAGTCTTAAATGTGGAATAAATGATGAATTTTTTGGCAGTAAAGTTAACATTTTGAACAAAATTCCGCCTAATGGACAAAAAATCTTTTAGACTGAAACAGAAGACTTTATAAAAACTGCAGTCAGCTATTTAGAAATCGCTATGACTTTGGTGATGACTCCTTTTTAAAAAAATCGCATTTTTAAATTTAAAAACCCCTATTTTCTCAGGAAGATTTACAAAAACTTCCGCAAAACCTTCAATATCTTAAGAAATTGATAACGATAAACTATACATTAATCACTGCTGCCTTCGAGAAGCTTATAAACAAATACCAAAAGATTTGTCAAATGATCAGATATGGTCCAATTTTGTTTAAGTGAAAGCAACAAATTCGAAAATTTAAGAAAAGTTGTATGTTTCATATTTTCAATACCAGTAAGCAACGCCTTTAGTTAAAGACTTTTTAGTATTTTAAACTCTCTATACTAAAGAAAGAAACCGAATGTCATTCGACCTGATTAGAGCTGAAATATTAATACGAACAAATTTAGAGGAGACTGGCAATGGTTTTAAAATTTTTTTTACAAACCTCTAAGGGTTTGGAATTGGTCAAGTCCGTAAGCTCAAATACAAAATATAACTGGCAAAAATAGTAATTTAAAAGAGCAATTGATAAATATGCAAGCCGCCTTGATGATTTTTAATTATAACTTATTATTTATTCATTAATAATTAGTTTATTACAAACGTTTTTTTTTTACCAAAGTACAAACTTCTATAAACATAATCAAACTAGGCTGAATCGTTATTTTTATTGTTTTGTTTTGGTATTTAATTTTAATTTTTACATACATACATATTCAAATATGTATATGATGCACTGAACTGAAAAACATTTAAGTTTAGTTAAATGAATTCTAAAGAATTCAATGAATTTATTTAATTTTAATATTTTTAAATAATACATATGTATACATGTAAACAACAATGGATATTTTAATAAAAATTATTTACACAAAACCAAAATTAATATTTTGTCAGTATTTTTATCCAGCTTTTTTTTTTTTGTTTGTTTTGTGCAGCTTTTTAAAACCCAATGTCCAGCTTATGTGAATCTGAATCTGGCAATCCTAACTGCAATACAGCACTGTAGTATTAAATATTTTCGTTGAGTTTGACAGTTAATACGAATATTAAAAGAATATAAAAGCAGAGCAATCAACACAAACAGTCTTTTTGTTCCTCAGTGCTCTTTTCTATGGTTGCAAGTTAGTGAGCATAGGGTAACCAGAGGCGAAACGGAATTTGACGGAATTTCATTGTGACCGTAAGTCATCCAATCAATTAATATTTAAATATTATGGAATTTTTAAAATTTTCATTGAAGAAATTAAATTACAAATTTTCCCTTTTTAACACAAAATAAATGTTTATTTACATTTAACTTTTCTACTTTAACCGCCAATTTTCGCTCTGCATATTTGTTGCTTCAAACACATTTGCTTTGCAAGACATTGTACCATTTTTTCTCCCTCTACTTAAAAAGTTAAGCGGCTGTTTTCAGCGTTTTTTAAACGTCACAATTATCGTCTCTGGTTACTCTGTGTTAGTGAGAGAGGTCGCACAACTAATTTTAAGTACAGTATAAACATCATTACAGCCAAAGTATAAACCAGTAAGGAAACGGAATTTGTCAGTTACTTGCGAAGTGTGAAAGGGATAGCAGATATTACCAAAAAGTGTTTCTGTCTCTCTCTCATTTTCTCTGTTTTGTTTATTTGTCTTTTTTAGCTTTTGGGGTGGGTTTTTTATATTGGCGCGTGTTAATAAAAAATTTAATTTTTGTGTAAAACTGTTAATAAATAATAATAAGAACTAATAATAATAATGCCTTTTAACATTTTCGATCAAGAAATTAAGATATTGGCAAATTTCAGAAAGAAAAATTTTTATGAGCAGTATGTCTTATTTTGATCTTGTAATATTTAGCTTCTTAATTACCTTTTGCACAAAAAATATATTCATTGTGACCGAAAATCACCCACATTTCCATTAATATTTAAACATTAAGGAATTTTTAAAATTTTCATTGAATAAATTCAAAAATATTCCAAATTTCCCCTTTTTTAAATATTTGTTTACACTTAATTTTTCTGCTTCTAACACATTTGCTTCGCAAAATATATAACATTTTCTTTCTCCCTCTAATTACGCCGGTAATTGCTGCTGTTATGAGCGTTTTTTAAATGTCATAATTTTTCCTTCTGTGTATTTTGAGGTTACAGAGATGGTTCTTGTTGTAGGTGCAATTGGTTGACAAATCATTGCGGCCGACTGCAAATACTTAATGTTCTTGACTTTTCTCTATTGTTGCAGAGGTTAATTAAAAAAGGCAAATTAACAATCGTTAAAATATGATGAAAAACACAGACATTCTATCGACGAATAAACACGTTATATGAAAATCTTTCATAATTATCAAATCTGTATATTTGTTCAAGCTTTCAGATTATATAAAATACAATGCGGATTGCGTTATATTGAAAAAAAAACAAATTTGAAGTTTCGAAAATGAATTTAAATAATATGTTCACAAAAAAGTTCTGACATGGTCCTGATATTTGTAACCTGATATTTGACAGCTTGCAAAAAAAATTTTTTTTGGGAAAATACTTTGTGTTACAAAATTATAACTTTATATGATTTCGATAGAATCAGCACGAATACCGAATAATTTAATAAACTACATGTTATTTGGCAAGTTTTTGGTGAATTTGAATGTTGAATCCAGTAGTACACGGATTGGAGTTATCCAATTAAGTCTCAAATAATGCTTTTGGGCACCAAGAAAATTAATTTTTTTTCTGTAAAACTCCAACATACGAAATGAAAAATAATATTTTTTTTTCTGAAAATTACTCTTTTGTTTTTGTGAAATTCTTAAATATGAAAAATTAAAGTTTGAAATTTACGTATGTTATAGAATATTATACTATTTGGAATTAGCAAGCTTAGTACTTTTTATTATTTCAATATGTTGTCAAGTTCTTAATAAACAAATTTATTATTATTATTATTATTATTATTATATTAGATTTATAATTAAATTATAATATCTAAGTAAGAAAATTAAGGAGCACTAGCAACGAGGCCAACGGCTCTAGGTAACATTAGAGATAACTTAACTAATTAAATGAAGTATAATTTTTGCACAGTATAATTCATAACTAGATAATGATTCCGGTTTTTTGGATAAAATTGCAGATTTTTTGAATGTTGGCTTTTATAGGAGACTTTAATAGTGAGATATGGGTTGTGGGAACCAAATACATCCATCCTTGTAGAGTGATACAAGGGACAGTCCAGGAGGAAGTGTTTTACGAATATAATAGTATTGCATCTCGAACATTGGGGAGTTGTATCTCTCCGGAGAAGATAATTATGGGTGGTAAAAGTATGCCCAAGGCGTAATTGTGAAAAAATTTTAATTTGGTGTTTGTCTATATCTGTGGGATAAATAGGTGGAATGCGATTGTTGTTTATTTCTTTGTAATGGGAGTGGTGATATCCGGACCAGGTAAAAATTTGTTTTTGTTGAGGATGTAGTTTTATTAAATTGTCTATGTCACGTTTCTCCGTTCTTGGGTCCATTAGTAGGGGAACCATACCGGCAAATTTTGCATAATGATCGGCGGCAACGTTTCCTCCTATTTTGTTGTGTCCTGGGATCCAAAGTAACTGTAATCTATTACTGTGTCCGATTAGCAAGCCTCGAATCTGGTTTATAATATTCCATCTTAAAGAGGCTGGATTAGGAAAGACTGTCAGTGCAAATCACTGTTTTGTTGTTAGTTTCAAGGGATATAGATATGGCTTTGGCAATGGCGGAAGCTTCAGCGACAAATATCGAATTGTAATTAGGAAGTTTTTAGACATTTAATATTCTTGTTGAGATCAACTATGGCATATGAAGTTATTTCGTTCACGTCTTTCGATCCGTCCGTAAACAGAAAAGACCAACCGTTCTCCAATAAGGACTCTTGTTTTTCTAAATAGCGTATTAAGAAAATGTCATCATTAGTAATGTCTTTTTTGAGTTCCGATAGGGATATATCGCAAGATTGTGCGTTAAAAAACCATGGGGGATGTTTGGGAGAATAGACTTTATTTAATTTAGGTATTCCAATATTTTCCGCTAATTTCAATGATTCGCAAATAGCTGATGAGTATCTGTATGTTCTTTGAGCAGATATTTGTTTCTTAACATCATTATCCACAATCGAATTATTAAGGAAAGACAATTTTGAAAATATTTTTAACTTAGCTTCATAGATCCGGGTATCAAGTGAAGGAAGACCTGATTCTGCAAATATGTTGGCCAAAGGTGTAGTGCGAAAAGCGAAATACTTGACCGGATCGCCCAGTGGTAGAGGCCTTTTATGATGTTGATATTTGGCTTATTTGTGTTGCCAAGTAAGAAGAGACCGTAATCTATCTTGCTTAGTATTAAGGACTTGACAAGGTATGTAAGTATGTTGATGTGAACATAGCTACGTTTACTCGATAAAAAACCAATTAAGTTCACCCTTCGTACTAGAGATTTTTTCAGAGAGATGTAATGTTCCTTCCAAGAATATTTTTTCGTAAAATGTAGACCCAGTATTTTCAAACTGTCTACATTACTAATAGTGGTATTATTAATGTTAATAAAGAACGAGTTATGATTACATAGCTTTTTACGGCAAATATGCAGTTCTTTTGTTTTATTCGTTGAAATTTTTGCGCCTGATTTAAGACACCAGACTTTAATCTTATTTAATACTTCCTGAAGTAACTTATTAGAATCGGCGTTAGAATTCCTTATGCAGAAAACGTAGAGGTCATCAGCATACATGCAATGATCTAAGTGTTTGTAATTGCTTATAATTTGATGAATTTCACTAAATGCGATCGAAAAAAGAATTACGGATAGAGGAGAGCCCTGTGGGATGCCATTGTGTAATGGATGGACGGATGAGTAAACCCCGTTCACTCTCACTCGGAATTTTCGATGTTTCAAAAAGGAACTAATGAATTTGAAGATTTTTGGGCCAACTTTCCATTTCAGGAGAATATCCAAGATGTCTACCGATTCTGTCGAAAGCTTTTTCGAAGTCAATGGAGAGGATTGTTACATGGTTTCGAGATGATAGTGCCTTGGTTATATAAAAATCTATGTGTAGTAAAGCGTCGGTGCAACCTCTTCAAGTTTTAAAGGCAACTTGATTTGATGGTATAAGACGGTTTCTTTCCATAAACCAATACAGGCGTGTAGCTATAATCTTTTCTAACAATTTGCTTGTGCATGGTAATAGGGAAATCGGACGGTATTCACTAATATTTAATGAATTTTTAGCAGTTTTGGGAATGGAGATAATTGAAGCTGTTTTCCAAATTGTTGGGATTATACCTGATTCGAAAACGTTGTTAAATAGTTTCAATAGACGTAATTTAGATTGAAGGCTGATGTTTTGTATTATTTGGTATGAAACCTTATCAAAGCCAGGTGTTGAGCCCTTAACTTTAGATAGAGCTAATTGTAATTCTGAGATTGTAATTTCGTTCTCTATAAAAATGGCATTCTTATTAATACTATCACCATGGTTTTGTAGAATATTTTTTGATTGGATAAATAGATTAGAGAAGTTTTGATCTGCTGAGTATTCAGAATAGTTGACAGCAAAAAGGTCAGCTATCTGGGAAGCGTCAGTGACGTTATTATTAAGACTTCTTATGGCTAAAATCTTGTTATTAGTTCCATTGTTGGAAAGTCGATTCACTTTGCTCCAAATATCCTTGATCGATGAATTTTTATTAATGGTGGCTGTAAAGTTTTGAAAACTGATTCTTTTAAATTTTTTTTAGTTCTCTGCGAAAAATGGAATTTTCTTTTTTAAACTTTATAAAGTTTTCCATAGTTGGAGATTTTTTAAAGGTTTTCCAGGCAATTATTTTATTAATTCGTAAGTATCCCAATTGATTAATCCTCACCACCGCGAAAAATTTTTGTAAACTCTTCTAACGCAAGACAGAGGGATTGATAAATTAGCAGCAGCACTTAGTGCCTTTTGTTATCAATAGACAACCTTCTTCCTCGCCTTAGTATCTTACAGGCGCATACCCTCTCGCTCTCCACCTCTCACTCGCATATTCTATCATCAACTATTTTATTTAATCTCTCTGCACCAGAACCCTCCCACGCCGCGCCGATGCTGACCCCACAAAAATCTCTCGCACTAGCGCCTCATCTCTCTGGTTGATCCTTTACTAAGTCTCATACTTGACTTATACATCCCTGGGAAACCCTGATTCACCCTAACAGAACCGCTCTTCACACACTCACCTGCATGCAGATATGTTCTCCCTAACACGCACCCCACTCGGCAGCCGCACTCATAGTGGGTTACCCGCCTCGAGCATGACGAGTAGAGAGGTGTGCGTAGGGCGACCCATCACTTTAGCCCTACAAACTAATCCAGCATAAAATTAACTAGCCACTCCTCACGCTCACTGCCCCCTGACCATCTGTGATTCGTCGGCCTCGTCACACACGGCGTCGCTTCTCACCTCGCAGTCTCACCAGTCCTACTGACCCAGTTCTTCTGGATTCAGAACCAGCCCATATTTCTAAGAGACCTCTCTCCGCACCCTCGCGACCAAGAAGTTGAGGATCGCTCGCCGCACGCTCGGCACTCTCCTCTAGAGTCAACCCAAGCTGCAACACCTTCGAGATAAACGCCACCCTGTTTCTTACATAGCTCTATTACTTCGTACATGCGTCGAATTGAGACTTAGCATTATTTTAAACGTGTGGGATACTCCTCAACTCTCTCCTTTTATAAGTATAACCCCACATACCGCATTCGTCTTCGAAGTTTGTATTATTAGTGTCTGTATATTGAAAATCACAGGTAGTGTATCCCCCTTTAGCGAGAATAATAGGCAGCCATCAAGTTATCATTTACACAATGAGTATTTACCTTCGTAGGAATGAAGCGGGGGCTTGTGCTCCTTTTTAGCGAAGTCTTAGTTCATCCTAAAATGTAATTAACTGAAGCCATTTATATTCCCCCATTGGGTACGTAGCCCCCTCGTCAAATTAGTCCCATCTAGACATTACTCATAGGTAGCCCTTCGAAGCACTGAATTATACATGATTCCCTTACACTAGATAGGCCGAGGATTATACGGAATATATCACTTAATGATAAAGAATTATACGTATATAAACATGTCTAAAGATATAATAGAATATCAATGCTGGACGAGTCTTGGAAAATGATAAGAATACATAATACATCAATATTATTAGAACAGATAGATAATCATCTCGAAGGTCAAGGAGCTATCAGAGGAACGGAAATATAATATTGGATGACCGAAGAATTACAGAATCAGAAAGAATAAGCATATTAGACATAGTACAGTAATAGTATAGGAGTACCTACCACTTAGATATATAGAACAATAAATAAATTATATTTAGATTATAATTTATAGAATATATCTTTTGTCTTTTTTGTCTCCTTTATTTGCAGTTAAATTGTTTTAAGTGGATAGAATAAGAATAGATATAACAGAAAGATTAATTAAAGAGTTCATTATAAAATGATATAGATAATATGATTCATGAGATATCAATATATGAATTGGTAGATAAGAATGAGTAATCTATGAAGAAGTAAACAATTAAAAACATGATATGTATAAATAATATAATGAATCAGGAGATGGAATATAATGACAGGAAATGAGACAATATACAGAACTTATCCTAGGTCGAGATAGAAAACACGTGAAGTGATGAGACATAGGTTCACCGTACGGAGAAGACTATTATATCAATAAATATGGAATAATCATACCCAATCTGTTACGACTGATAGATGCGAACGGACTACGAATATATATAAGAGATTCACCGCAATATAAGAATATAGAAAAACTTAATTATATAAAAAAAAAAAAAAAAATATAATATCATAATGATATATAAGACAAAAGGAAGTTATGATTGTGTCCCGTCATTCGTCAGGCAGATTATTGTTGTTCGGTGTTTATTTCATATTTACCGCTTCACGCAGCACGTAGGAACACCTTTTCTGAATACGTTTCTGATTACTTAATTATCTCTCTTTCCTTGTTGAATGTAATCTGGGACACATTCCTATCTGATGCAGACATGTTTTTCAGACAGTTGGCCACATCTGGAATTCTGTGACATAGGGAATCTGGCATGAGAGGTAGATTGCAGCGTACGTACACGTTTCCCAGGGTCTTTTGCCAGCTTATTTTTCTGTATGACCGAGAGTTGACAATCTTTACTACGACCCGCCATAGGCATTCTGGCGAAATTACCTTAATGTTGATTCTAATACCACGCCCTACACCCCTGCAAATCCTCATTTTGCGTAAACTTATCACTACCCCCCCCCCCCCCAAATTTTTGTACGTTTCAACTGAAGAGCAGAGGGATTGATAAATTCAAGCAGCAGACCTTAGCTGCGCCGTGTGGTGGAGTCGGACGCCATCTTGTTGTACTCGACACAGAGAGTTCACCTCTTCATTCGTGCATTAATTCACATCTGGCAGACTATTTCTGGTGCGACTGCACACACACTTTTGGCCAGTCAGCCGCGACTGCTGACCGCCGCACAAATTCGGGCTCGAATAGGATTATATCTGGCTCTGTTTTACTAACGCTGCAATACTCGATTATCGAACGCTGCGCAAATCCATCCACTGCACGCCACCACTCTCTCTCCACAAAACTATCCATCTCGCACACTTATCCTCACGACGCTCACACCAGGGCAGACACGCAAACAGAACATCAACTTCATCGGCGACACACATCATACCAAAAACGCTCGCATATAAGCGAAAAACTACAGAGGTGTGAGGCGACATCGTGTTAGTCAAATAAATCAAACCAATATTAATAGCATTCTCAATAGATAGTGGCATTGGATTCTATAGACTGTAATAGAAAAACCACAGGTGGTTCCATGAGTTAAAAGATATACCACAAAAAAAACATATTATATGATTTACGAAAAAGACAAAAATATTTAACGAGAAATCATTGACTGGAATTGAGGATGAGTGAAGGTACAGATGATATATATAAAGAAAAAGTAAATATGAGATAAGATAATAAGCATATACTATTGTAATGTCGGAATTGATATATAGAAGATTAATTATATATGTGGGAATTATAATTATTTTAGATACATACCGCATGTTTAAGGATATGTAATTATGTTGTTTGTTATGACAAAGAAGTTGTATCCTTTAGGAGATATAGGAGTTAAGTTATATTTACAATGAGTTTCTTGTAGAGAAATTAAAGCGGGGTTGTGTTCCTTTATTAGAAGTTGAAGTTCTTAAAAATTATTAATGAAGCCATTTATATTCCATTGTAGTATCGTAAAATTATCCATCGTAGAATTACTAAAGGATATTGAAGACTGTATTATAATATTTTATAGGCAGGGGGAGCATAATTGCGGTATTTTATGTAGTAATTAGTTTAACTGTCATAGTTGATATCTGTGGAGGAGTTTGGAATGTAGTATTCATTTTTTGCGATAAGTTCTTGGGTCAAGGTGCTTAGAGGGGAATTTTGGATGGACGAATTCAGATCAGAAAACTGCTGATCCGTTGTTGGGTACTTTGTTTGAACTTTTTTTATGTTTTTTTGTTTCTTTTGTTTTTTTGTTCTTTATTTGAGTTAAATTGTTTGAAGTGGTAGTAATGTTGGACGTTAAAGGTTCATTATTAATTGTTGATTTGTTCCCAAGTTTTTGTTGGTGTAGCTGAGTATTACTTGAAGAAGGTAAACTTAATTGTTTATTATTTTGTGGGGTTGATTTGCAGGGTGGCATATCAGCTTCTAGGTCGGTAGACAGTGAAGTGATGGATGGTTCACGTCGGAGAGATTTTTTATTGGTATTATTGTTCGGTGATGTTGGAGTTCGTTTTAGATATTGGTATGTTGATTGGTTGGTTAAAGTGTTTTTGGTAATAGTGGAGTATGATTGTGTTGTATTTTGTACAGATTTTGTTGTTGGGCGCTTAGCAGCACGTAGGAACATCTTGTTGAATAGTTTCTGGCACTTCTTAACTTCATCCTCTCTTTGTTGTTTGTATGACCGAGAAGTTGACAATTTTTACACCGCATTGGATTTGGGAAATATACTTTTACTTTGACTTTATATCACGCTGCATCAATTATTTTTGGCAAATTATATAAGTTAAAAGTCAAAACCATGTACCCGGAATATTCTTGTTTCTTGGAATTATCATCAATATAGTTGTTGTCCTCCTTAGGATTATCCAATTCCTTCGTAAATTTGTAAACTGAAATCACGCCTTGAGGACGAAGTTCTTTGACAATTTCTTCCTCCGACACGTCGTTGAGACAAGGAGCATAAATTATACCTTTAACGTAATTAAGTGTATCATGTAATTAAACAGTTATTGGACAGATATTTGAAAGGGATTTTGCCTTTAGGAACTTGTCTGCAACGGTTTGATTACGAACCAGTAATAATAAATTCCCAT
>QOCX01004077.1:0-15601 GCA_005959815.1 Sarcophaga bullata | reverse complement strand
CCGATACGGTGATGCTAGCCACAACTCACATATTTGGACCCTTTCTAATGCAAAGCAACAATTAAAAGAACATTTTGAAAGAGGAGAAAACGAATTTTGGCTGATTGGTAATTAACTTAAAGTAATTCTAATAGATTTTTTACTTACATGCTTACCCCATACAGAAATGCAGCGGAAAATTCAAGCGAGGCAGGTCCATAATAGAGAGGGCTTTTGGTGTTTTAAAGGCAGATTTCAGTGCCTCTTAGCAGCAAGAGAGTTGCATTATGCACCAGAAAGAGTGACTCAAATAAGGAACGCTTTCTGTGCATTTGTGCTAATTTTAACGTGTAAGTGCTAATATACGAGATAGCTGAAACAGGAATTTTAAATCAAATTGACAAGTCTGCTGATAGCAGTAACGAACACCGATGACAAACAATATTAATAAGGAAATAACAAATAATATTAGAAAAATTTGATTTTAAAAAATAAATTTATTTAAATAACTTTTTATAAAAATAAATATGTATATAGGAATTCAGTTCATTGTACTTCTTAATGAACAAAAACTGAAATGAAAAAACATCTACTAATACATATACTAATAAAATAAAACGTATATTGAGACCTTTAGTTCTTAAACTAAATATTTCATTTATATTATTAAAAAATCAACTTTTTTCTTGACGAAAAATAACAAAACGTAAATACATACATATAGCACAGAAAAAATATCATTTGTTTTTTCCTATTTCAAGCTCTAAAATTTTCTTTTTGAACTGCATCTTTTCTATAGCATTTTTTTGTTTCTGAAGCTTATACTCTTTTTTGAATTCAAATTTTTCTTTGGAAAATGCTATTTTTTTCCTCTAGCTCATAATTTTTTCAAGTCCATCGCACTAATTCCTTCAATGTATAATGAACATCGCCCAATAGTTTGGTGAATTATTTGTGGAAAATTTCCTGGTTTTCTACTTGTGTTTTCAGTAGATTATCACGGTCGCGTACGTTTGGCTGTCTGAGAACTCATATCCAAAGAGGTATGTTTGGGAGCGTGTGCTGATTCATTTATTATCACTTTATTTTGTGAAGACAACAAAACTTCTTCTGCAGGCTGTTGTTTGCTGAATCATCACGAATTGCACGGCTACTCGTGCCAAAGCAAGTTACTGTTGCTAGTCCATTGACGGCTTCTTCCATCTGAAGAAGATTTATTACCTGTTCCTCCATAGAGGAAAGCGAGCAATACTGTGAGACACTACTACCCGTGCTGGAAATACTCATTTTGTTTCTGCGCATCTTAACCTACGTGTGAGTTTTTAGGTCTGACCAAACCTAAATGTAAACACATATTTACATATTTATAATGTGTTAGTTTTACATTTTATATAAAAAATATAATATTGTTACGTTTTTACCTTTTAAAAACGTTTGAAATATTAGCTCGTAGATTGCAAAAAAAAAAATTTAAATAAATTTGTGTTTAATTTTAATTAAATTCTTTATTATTCACACAACTTTTGTGTGCCACTTTTCACAACTGATTTTAGCAAGAACAATTACTTTATTCGTTATTCCTTTTGTTTATGCCCTTTTCGATAAACAATAACAATTTTAACACAATTGTTCTGTAGATCTTTATAACGGAGATCTTCAAACCGCGATTGATTCCTTCACACAAGATTGACTGAACTTTTCTCTGCTTTGCTTTGCCTTTTATATAGCCGCATAAACAGTCTGATGAATGTTATCGTAGGCGAAGATTCTGGTCTTCAAATTCACGAGATTTCTATGTTGTTTACATTCATACATGCTTTCTACTTTGTTGTTTTTGTATCTTGATTACGTTCGTCCCTTCAGCGTTGTTGTTGTTTGTTGTCTACTTGCTTATTCCTTTTTCGTTATATTGATGTTGTTGTTTTATTTTTGTTTATTTGTTAATCAGGGAAACAAGTCCGTTGTTTTTATTTTTGTAGCTTTTGTTTAACATTTTAATGTTAAACAATGTTACACCATTTCCATTTTCGTAACACTTAAGACTATTCGTCCACTTAAGACTATTCGTCCAGAATAGGCTCATTATCTCTTCTCCCATATTTCGCCAGTCGCTCTAGGTCGACGACCTTAATTTTTGCACGGAGGATGTGAGCTTTCTGTATCCTGTACACGACATCGTTCAACCTTTTAATTATTTTATAAGGTCCATCCCAGCTGGTTAGTAGCTTGGGAGATAGTCCTTTCTTCCGTGTTGGGTTGTAAAGTAGAACCAGTTATCCCTCCTGGAAGCCCTTCGTATTTGCTTCACGATCATACCTGGCTATTATTCAATCGCTGATCATTCTTATACGTGTGCTCAAAAATTCATGAAGTTCATGTAGACTTCCCTGTTTTCCAGAGTATGTGGCATCCTTCTCTGTGGCTGGCTTAACGCCAAACTCCAAGTCACCAGGCAGTTTTATCTCAGTCCCAAAAATAACCTTGGCGGGTGATCTAGATGTTGAATCATGGACCGCTGATCGGTATGCTAGTAGAAACCTCGGAATGTGTTCGTCCCAATCCTTCTGCTGCTCGCTCACTACTTTCCGCAAGTATTCTTCTAGGGTTCGATTAAACCGTTCTACCATTCCGTCGGACTGTGGGTTGAGCGACGTTGTTCGAGTCTTCCTGATACAGTATACCTCACACATTTCCTTGAATACCGCTGATTCGAAATTTCTGCCTTGATCGAAATGTAGCTCTATCGGAACCCCGTACCGGCATAACCCAGTTGTTAGCGAAATCATTAACCACTGTGTTCGCCTCTTAATTGGGTATGGCATACACTTCCGGCCATTTGCTGAAATAATCCATCATTGCTGACAGGAAAAGGGCCTGCTACGTCCATCGCTATCCGCTCGAAAGGTGCGCCCGAGTTATAATGTTGAAGCTGACCTGACTTCTTTTCACGGGATATTTAGCTGCAATACACTGTGTACAGTTCGCGATCTAATCCGCCACTTCTTGCTGACATCCAACCCAATAAAAACGTTGTTTTAGTCTCTCCAACGTCTTTGTCACTCCAAGATGTCCTCCGCTAGCTCCATTAAGGAATTCAGTTAAAACTTCCTTCATTTTGGAGTGGTGCTATTAGGTTGGATGAGGTCTTGCCATCAGCGCTTTCCCATTGTCGATATAAGCATCTGTTTATCAGTTTTAAACTGTTCCATTGCGCCCAGTATGCTTTTGTAAGAGGACCTTCTGCGGATATCTCATTTCTGGTAGGCCGTTTGTACTCTTCCTTAGCTGCCATAATTTTCGCTAATATTGGTTCGCTTCGGACCAGTCTTCGTTGGCTCCGATTTGCGTTAGCCGGATGTCGATGATGGATTCCTTCTTCTCGACTCTCACGCAAATTACAAGGTCGGCGTGAGAGAGTATCAGCATTCCCATGTTCTAAGCCTCTTCGGTGTTCAATGTTAAAATCGTAAGCCTGAAGGCGCTCAATCTAGCTGTCCTTCAGAGCTCTTGAATTGCAGCAGCCATCTCAGTGTGGAATGATCAGTCCTTAATAGAAAATGTTGGACATACAGGTACTTACGGTAATGTTTCATGCACTCCAGCACTGCAAGTAGCTCACGTCGGGTCACACAATAGTTCCATTCAGGCTTCGACAGTGTGCGGCTATAGTAGCCCACGACTTTTTCGGTGCCATTGATGGTGGTGGAAAGTCCACCACCAATACCATATCCGCTAGCATCACTGTCCAAAATGAATTTTTCTCCTAGAACTGGATACGCCAAAACTGGTGCAGCACACATTAGGTCTTTTAGTGGAACGCTTTTTCCTGTAACTCACCCCATTGATACACATTTGATTTCTTGCTGAGCTCATGCAAGCTCGCAGCCATACTAGCAAAGTTAGGCACAAAGCGTCTGTAGTATGTGTATAGTCCCAAAAAACTGCGTAATTCGTGAAGATTCTGGGGACGAGGCCAGTCCTTTACTGCTCGTATCTTATCCTCATACGTGAATATGCCGTAGATGGCAAAACTCTACCAGTTGTCGAACGAGAGATTTCTTCCGACCATTGAGATTTGGGGTTCCTCGGTCTGCTCGGAACCAGGGCGTTTGACGGACTAGGTCTTCGGCTCTCACGTTCATGGCACGAACGAGATTGTCTGGCGGAGTTTCGGGATGGACGTGGGCCTTTATTAGCTGTGCGAGCAGGCGATCTGCGATTACGTTTGCCTCTCCTCGATTTCGCGATCTTTTTCAGAGCAGACGAATGAGGTCTACTGTCCGACTTATGGAAAAGCGTGTGATGCATATCATCGCAACGCTTGCTTTTTCCAGAACTATCGCTCGTCCGCCAGGTATGATCGTGACTCAAACAGCCAGTGCAGATGGTCACCCATTTCATACGCTCTTCGTAATCTGCCTTCGAAAAATCTTTCACAAAAATGCAATGGGTGGTTCTTCAATCAGACGCGACACACCATTTTCTTACCATTGTCGCCTTGTTGTATTTTTTCGCAGAAACCATGATACGATTAGCTGAAAGTATCAAATATTTCAATTTGAACATGTAGGAAGAATTACCAGTTTCACAACTGGTCGAGTAATTGTTCCGCGTGCAGTCTTCAAATCCACGACTCTAACATGACCATCCCTACCCGAATGCAAATTCAATACGCGACCTAGGCGCCATTCATTGGTAGGCGCGTTGTCTTCGCGGATGACCACCATATCACCGACCTGTAAATCATTATCCAAACACTTCAACTTATTCCTCTTCTGTAGCTCCTTCAAGTATTCTTCTTTCCAACTCAGACACAAGCGTTGGTTCAGTGTCTTAACTTTCGATTTGTTACTGAAGGCAAAGGACCCGCAATTTCCAACTCCGGTGGAGACAGTAAAGGACTGCCAGTTAAGAAATGACCTGGCACAAGATCATTCAAACAATCGGCATTATCCGCCATAGGGCATAATGGATGCAAGTTTAAACACCTTTCAAGATCATCGATGCCACTACAAAATTGGTGCCGTTATCGGAATACATATCCGTAGGATATCCGCGACGAGAAATGAGTCAGAGCGGCCAAGAATGCCGACGTAGATAAGTTACTAACGGCTTCCAAGTGAATTCCTTTCGTCGCAAAGCAAATATACAAAAAACGAAACCTTTGGTAATAAGGCATGCTCTGGCAGTGCGAATGCCAAAGGGTCCTGCGAAACCCACACCCGTGATAGCGAAACGACGTGATACCGAAAGGACAGTGAACACCGTACGAGATGTAGGCAACGCTGCCATTATCTGACTCTAGGTCATACCCTTATGAATAGCGCAAGTTCTGCAATATCCTACGACGGTCTTTATCAAATTTTTAGACCTGCGCATGTAGAATTCGGTTCTCCAGACTCTTAGCATTAACTGATTTCCGCTGTGTAAAGTTAGCTGATGAATAAAATCTACTAACAGATAAGCGAATCGACTAGCTGTTGGTAAAAGAATCGGAAACCGTTCGTTGTACATGAGACGTACCGCATTAGCCAGCCTTCCACCGACTCTCATTAACCCATTCTCATCTAAGAAGGGATTCAAATTCAAAAGTTCCACTTCTACAATCTTCTCCCAAGCAGACAATCGCCGGTATTCCTGAGGGTACAAAGCTCTTTGAGCTATTTCTATTAATTTTCCCCTCACATTCCGGATTTCGCGTAGAGTAATCTCCAAAGAACCAAAGCCCGAACTTTCCCTATCGAAAACCCTAAATAGTAAGGCCATCGCACGCAACGTTCTTGAGTAGAAGGAAAACCGATTCAGAAGATCGTCAAACTTCTTAAAGTAAGCAAAGAAAACCATGTGACCTTTTTCGTATTCCTTAGTGTCATATTCCTCGGGAGTAGGATTACAACATTCGTTTATAGGAGAGCCTAACCAGGGGACCATGCTACCACAATTTGTCTGCTGCCAAATCCTGCGGTCGAACTCCTCGACTTATCAAATCAGCCTGATTGTGCTCCGATCGGACATACCTCCCACAAACTTGTTCATGTGCTCCATCCCTTTGCAACACGATTAGCAACAAAAGTTTTCCACGAACTAGGTGGTATTTGAAGCCAAGCTGAAACTATGGTAGAATCTGTCTACCCATAGAACGTTGTTTTCGCTGCGTCAAACCTCAAATTTGCCTTTACAGTCTCCATCAATTCAGTTAGTAAAATGGCCCCGCAAAGTTCCAGCCAAGGCAAAGAGCGTGTTTTCAAAGGAGCAACCCTAGACTTAGCCAACAACAGATTTGTCTGAATATCACCTGAATCATCCACAATACGAATGTATATGCACGCCCCGTATGCTTTCTCTGAAGCATACGAAAACCAATGAATCTCTACTATACAGTCGGGCCGGAAGCCTACCCATCGAAGTATTTTAATCTCATTAATGAAACGATATTCATTAAGAAATTGCTTCAATTTCGAATGGCTTTCCGGGGTCAAAAATTCATCCCAATCAATTTTTTCGCTCCATATTCTCTGCATGAGCATCTTTGCTGTGATAATAATGGGACCTAACCATCCAGCAGGATCGAAAAGAATAGCTATGATTGACAGCACTTCTCTTTTGGTGAAATTCTCCTTGATCTCTGTTGTCTTGAAGAAAAACTGATCAGACTTGGCATTTCATCGTACGCCCAGAGCTTTGGTAGAGCTAATGTCTTCAAACTGCAAAAAGTCTTCCCTCAATAAGTAATCAGAAGGCAACCCTTGAAGAATTCTCCGGTCATTTGAAATCTACTTCCTCATTGAGAATCCTGCTGAAGTTAACGCCGACCTTAATTGGTCTCGAGCCTCTATTGCTCCAGAGACATCATTAGCCCCGACCAACACATCATCGACATATATCATCTCCTGTAAAATGACAGAAGCTAAATGCCATTTTGAATTACCGTCATCAGCGAGTTGAAGCAATGTTCATATTGCCAAAAATGTAGCACAATTTACCCCAAACGTGACGGTTTTCAACTCGAAATCTTCTACTTCCCCATCTGGTTTTTTACGAAAAACTATTCTCTGATATCTCACTTGACCGGGATCCAAGATATATATATATATATATATATATGTCGAGACATATATGTCGATACATTTTCTCAATGTCTCAAGCCTCAAGTCGTTCTGTAAAACAGCCCCGATAAATAGTGTATCATTCAAGCTCAGTCCACTTGGCGTTTTACTAGACGTATTGAAAACAACCCTACCTTTCGTGAAAGAGGTTTCAGGCTGGAGTACAGCGTGATGAGCTAAATAATATGAACCTCCATCACTCGTGTCTTTCCCATTCACCTTCGTCATATGACCCAAACATTCATATTCCAGTAAAACCGCATCATAAACTAATTTAAGAGATGGGTTTCGAAGTAGAGAAGCTTCATTTCTCAAAAATTGCCTATAGAATTTTGGGCGAGAAGAGCCAACACAATCAAGGAAATTATATTGTGTCTTAATAGGTAATGGTACCATGTATCGCCCAGCTGAATTGCTCCGTACTGTTTTCCTAAAATATTACTCACAGTACTCATGATCAGGTGACATATTCGACTGTCGTGGAGGTTCCTCCAGAACCTCTTCAACTGCTTGTCTAGTTCCAATTCAGTACAATACGACACTAGAGTCGTAAAACTTTTGGAACGCAGTTCGGGTAGAGAATCTGTCAGTACCCATCCCAATATACTCTCCTGGGCCATCAAATTCTCAAGAAGATTTTTCCTAACGCCCTCCAACATTGCGCTAGGATAAATGTCGCCTCTAATCAGAATATCCACGCGATCTCTCTCATTGAATTTCGGACCATCCAATGTGATTTCCGAAAATGGCGCCGATCTCTCCACACGAGATTGATTATCCAACAGTGAAGTCAAGACAAACGAACATTGTCTTTGGACAGTACCAGCATATGCTCCATTCGAATCAGAGACGCTAGCCCGTATATTCCTAACTTCCTTTGTAATTTTTCCGAAATATAGGTTGCTTGAGACCCTGAATCGATTAGAGCCCTAGCTCTGAACGTCTCTCCTCGGTGGTAGATACCTACTACTGCAGTCCCCAAAAGTATCTGCTTCGATGTAGCAGCAAAACAATTCTGGACCTCACCACGTGACATAACTGCACCACTAGTTTCAACTTACATACCGAACAACAAAATGTGCTCCTGCACTCATTGAATCTATGACCACTAGTGAGACAGTTAATGCAAATGTTCTTCTTCTTCACAACCAAAAACCGTCTCTCAGGAGATAAATCCAAAAATTTCGGACAAATATTCAACAAATGATGTCCTGAACAATGTTTACAAATCTTTCTATTCAGTTTAGTAGAAAAGGATCGAATTCCCCTTTTTGGGTTAGAAAGGATCTCAGGCGTAGGCCTAGGACCACTACCAACCAGCTCAAAGTTCCGAATTTCGAACACAGTTTAAAGGACTGAAACCGTGAAGTTAAAAAACTGTCCAAATCCTTCCATTTGATAATTTCTACCTTGTTTCGAATCGTTTGTTCCCAGGGAGACAAAGTCAGCACTGGTAATTTGGTGGAGCATAAATAAACAAAAATTGGATACCAATTTGAGATATCAATATCGTGCATCCGAAGTGCCGATATCGAATTATTAATATCTCGTTGCAACTTCGGATTTGACCGGTGTGAGTGTGAACAACACTTTCAGATGAGAGTTCACTAAAATCCGCTTATTTTTGTACCTATCCTTCAGGTTATTCCAAGCTTCTTGAAATCCTGAAACAGCCAGGGGAGATTTTTTCACAATCTCCAAGGCTTCACTGTCTCAAATAAAAGAGCTGTTCAACTGAAGAAATGTTAGCCCTGTTCACATAAACAGCAGTAGAAGGATGGCCAAGATTTATAATCTCCATGAAACACCTCCATGGTACAAGGGGGCAGCTGAATATTATGCCGAATGCGATTGTCGGTGACTTGACCATTGGGGCAGTGGGTCGATGATATCTCAGCTTGGTTGACCAAAGTCTAGGAGTGTTCACCCACTAGTGAGGCAACAGTTTTGTACCCCAACCTACAATGCCCAAAAAGTTCCCTTGCTGTTCCTGATCACCTTCTAAATCCTCTTCATCACCTGTGGCAAAGGCACCGTACCTTTGCCCATAACGACTTGAACTTCTCTCCTTGAATCCCAATAGAGAGGGTCGTATTACCTTCCTGAGGAGTGGCATTGAATTCCCTTTCGAAGTCCAAGAATATTTGGGCAAACCTCTCAAATGACGATAATTTCCTCGATTTCGGCAGCCCGATTATATTAAAGGAAGCTAACCACACGAACGGAATGAAAACTATGAAGAGCTAACAGAATGGGTAAAAAATAATATATGTCCAACAAGACGGACATATATTTCAAATAATAAAATAAATTTAAATAAATTTAAAATGAAAAATTTATTATTGTTTTCCAAAAAATCAAAAAAGGAACAATAAAAATAAAAAAAGTACAAAAAAGAAATACGAAGATGAAAAAATAATCCCAAGCTTTGACCTTGTATTTAGAAATCAGTAAAAATATTACAAATTTAAGTTTTTCTTTAATTTAAAGTAAGAAACAATAACTTTAAATAATTTAAACAATTATTCAAAATTAATAAAAATAAAAAACAAACAAATTTAAATGTTTCTTTAATTTATAGTTACAAATAATATTCGGCTTTAAATCATTTAAATAAATACAACAAGTGATAAATAAATTAATAAAGAATTAAAGGGAAGCCCATAAATAAATTTTATCTTTCAAATTTATTTCAAAATTTTTATTTATTTAAAGATCTGTTCCAAATCCAGATCTATCAATCATAAATAAATAACACCTATTAATGAGTATCTCATGTATCCGGTGGATTCGAAAAAAATTGTTATAAAAGGTAATGTGCTTTACTATTTAGCCAACGCACCATCACCAATTATAACACCACTATTGACTTATAACCGATATCAAATTGGGTGGTTGAACTCGATGCTCAACTGTAATATTCACACCACAATTTCAAATCTCAGTCACTTTTTAAGTCAAGACAAATTAGTATAACAGTGCGTATACAAAGAACACTTTGGTTCTTATATTCAATAAATTCACAAAGCGTGGTATTGAAATTATAACACTACACTTAGTGAATATACATGCACTATTATCATTTTTATATACAAGTAAAGAACAAGAACAACCTACCTTATCAATGGAGGTTAGTTGAAAAATTGTTTTTAATTCTTGGGGTAGAGATGTCGTACTAAAATTGGTTCCAAAATCCGGCTTGAAGGACCAAATATTAATTCCAAAATTGTTACCCCGGTAGACTGTATGTGCAATGGTAATGTTATAATGTTAGTATTTGCCTCAATTTCAGGACACTAAAAAAGGGAATCGAAATCAGAGGACGTCTAAATTCACTTAGTAAATCATAAAAAAAAGATTAATAAAAAAACACTTTCCTTTGGTTGTTCGTTGGACTTATCACACTGTCTTTCGGTTTTTTCCTTGTTCTTTGTTTCTGTTTTTTTTTTGTTCTTGACCAAATCTTCTGTTGTTTTATCTTTCCCAAAAAAAAGCTTGTTTTATTTCGAATATCTTTTTCTGTTCTATTTTTTTCCTAATAAAGTTCACAATTTAAATCAAAGTTCACAAAATAAACCAATTGCATCGCTTTGGATGTTTACCAAAGTTTAAATTTTAAGTTTAGGTTGTACAAAGAAGAGGCCTAAGTTACACAAGTTACAGGATAATGTTAACAATACAGAAGCTTAGATAACGTTACACTAAGATGTTAGATACACTAATATTATGGCGCCCTCTATTAATTGTTGGCCCTCTTCTAGTTGATCGCCGGGAATGGCATTTTGCAATCTCCGGACATAAACAGTCTGTGTAACGTATACATGTATGTAAGATAAAAAAGAGTTAAAATGAACAATAAAAATATAGTTCATTCGCAACACTTCGCCCTTTAACACCTCCCCTCGAAGTGGGCAGAATACTCTCAGTGTTAAGAGCGACACCAAGGTCTATGAAGTCAGCACGTCTGACGGCATATCCTCTGTCTGCAGGTATTCTACTTCAATTTCTCCGGAGTTCAATTTTTCCCGTATGAAGTGGTGTCGGACGTTGATGTGCTTTGTAAGTAGGTGATAGCCATAAGATCTTGCAAAGCTTTGAGTGCTCTAGCTGGAGTTGTACAGCTTTATTAGACTTTGTGTCAGGCCGGCTTCGTTCAAAATTCCTCTTAGATATAAGACTTCTTTGACAGCCTCAAATAATGCGAGTTTATCCGATTCAATGTTGGAGAATGTCACCGTTCTCTGTTTCCCAACCTTCCAGGTGATAGCTGCTCCAGAAAGTATGAAGGCATAACCGGTGTAAGATCGTCTATCAATTTGATCTCCGCCCCAATCCGCGTCGATCACTTCATATAAATCAGAACCGCTTTTCTGATACACGAATTATATTGACTTAAGAAATTCACAGCGTAAGAGATATCGTGACGTGACATCACTGAAAGGTACCTGAGTCCTGTTTGAATTGTATGCCGAGGCAAGATGGTATGTGTCACATGGTTCTCATTTTAAAAAATTCCGCAAGAAAACTTTTAACACCGTCCACCCAATCATCAGCGTCGGACGCTAAAAATATATCGTCTACATAGACTGCCAAAATCAATATCTTGCCTGCTCTTCGCGCTGTGAAAAGCCAGGGGTCACGTTTAGAAGCAACAAACAAGTCCTTATTCAGCTTTGTAGTCAGATTTTAATATCATTCTAATCCCGATTGTTTTAGAACATATAAAGCTTTATTTGGGTTACATACCGGTCTCTCGCATTTCCGAATTTCTTGCAACTATTTACTTGTGGTTCCTCTAGCCTTATCACTTTTACAGACCGACGACTCCAGCGATGCACCATTTTCCAGCTTCCGCAAGACATCTATCAAATAATCTGAAATTTTCATGGAAACGTTTTGGCGAAATTCTTAATTGAGGTACTCGGTGACGACATCCACTTGATGTATGATCAGTTTCATTTCTGCTGCTAGAACCGATAAAATTCTAGTTGATGAAGATTTTATTACCGGGGAATACGTTAAATCCTCCCCTGGACTTTGCGAGTACTCTTTGGCCACCAGACTTACTTTCATTCTGCCATCATCTTTGGTACGAAAGACAAAACGATTACCTACTACTTTTCTGTCATTTGAATGCTCTACTGTTTGTTGTTTATTTGCGCCAAATATTCATCCTCGATGGCACGAGTCCACAGTCATCCCCACTAAAGGCCTCTTTTATGCTTTGTGGGTCATCCTCCATGGCCAAATTCGCTATCTAACAATCCTCATCGGATTGCCCGTTGTGATCCACTTTTTTCATATCAACAGCATATGTTGTTTTCTTGGACATAAACCAGGTCTTCTGACACTCGGTTCTTTGCTGATCTCTGATTCTTCTCCACCTGCATCTATCTGTCTCAACTGACATCATCATCTTTTATAATCGACTCCACAAGAAAGAGATAGTCCATCTACTTTAAATCAAGTATAGATTTAACCAACCAAAATAAAATCCTCTGAAATAGAGTCAAATTCCATTTGACTTGTCCTTAATCAAAACATAAGTTTTACAGCCAAAAGGCCTCATATGTGATACACTTGTACAGGGGGCATCCCTGCTTGTTTCAGAATACATCTAGCCATCTCGACGAGAGTTTCATTCTGCCTCTCTAATATGTTGGCGGTTATGAGGAGCAGCTAGACGAACGTCTTTTTATGCCACAGGTCTTAAGGTATTTGTTAAACTCTGTGTTGGCATACTCTGTTCCGCTATCAGTCTAGAGATATTTTATTTTCCTTCCAGTAATATTTTCAGCAGGCACCTTACATTTATTGAAAATATCCAAAGCGACTGATTTGTGTTTCAAGAAAAATACCTCGCAATATCTGGATTGATTGTCGATAAAAGTAATGCAATATCTTGCACCGGAGATGCAAATATCGCTATGGATAATTTGTAGAAGATCAGATGTTCTATTTTCGTTACATTTTGGAAATGCTTTTCGTGTCTGCTTTTGTGAAATACATATTCCATATGGGTACAATTTTTCCTCTTCTGAGAATTCCGTGTACCAAATATTTTCATCATCAATTTTAAATAAATTTCGTTGAGATGTTCCATTTGCTGATGCCATGTGTTTATACTGCCAGATTTATATTCAACAATGGCGGCTTGTTCATATTGGTCCTCTATATTTTTTACGATTCTATTTGCTGTGTACAAATGACGTCCGTGTTTCGTTATTACAGCGCCATTTTTACGGAACAGAACATCGTACCCCTTATCTGTAATTTTAGAAAGTGACAGCAAGTTTGTTCTTAAATCCGAAACTTTTTGTGCATTGGTTTAAAATCTATGAAATTGTTCCTTTCTGCGCTCATGTGACACCAATAGTTTTTGTCGTCCTTTCCACAAAAAAGTACAGCCTCTACCATACTGAACATTGATTTCTGTTAGATGGCGTTACCACCTTGCCTCCTTTCGTTATGCAGTTCCTTGCAAAATGGCCTGGCTTGCCACATTTGTAACAATTCATCGACTGTTTTTTGTTGTTGCTGCATTTGTGGTCCACTTTGTTAGCCCTTGAAAAATATTTGTCACCTTTGTCCGATTTGACATATAAAGCATTTTGTTCCGCTCGCTTTTCGGTTGCTTTGCCTAACTGACCCTCCTCTAAAATTTTTGCCTTCAAAATTTCTGGGGCCGGTAGCTCATCTCTAGTCTCAAGAGCTTAACGAAATGCCTCATGGCGTGGAGAGACTGTACAATAATAATATGGCAAGTAAGTCGTCACCTACTGTGACATTGATCTCCCTTAATTTCTTAACAGCATCGAAGAAATTGTTTAAATGGTCTCTTACATTTGGCTCTCGGACAATCGTGCCAATGCAATCTGTTTTAAAAGGGTAGCTTTCCTTCCTGGTCCCTTTGACTCGAACGTGTGTCTCAACCATATTGAATTCGAATTCTGGCATTCCGCAATTTGATAAAGCTCCGATGGGGATACATGGGGAACAAACAGTCTCCACTTTGTCTCCGCTACTGGGCATGGAACTGATCCATCGACATATGACCACAGATCATTTCTAAATAGGGCTGCATTCATTTGAAGTTTCCATGTGTCATGTGTTTATTATGAAAGTAGTTTAAGTCCATTTATTCTTATATTGATATCGTTAAGGGCCTGCGTTTGAATTATTTCAAAAATATTGTTAACTGATATTAAGCTGTTTTTATGCCTTTGTGACCTTAAACATGTTAATAATAAATATTATTAAGAGTTTTGTTTTAGGTTTTTATTTAAAAACGTTATAAAACGAATTTATACATGTTTGTTTCACAATATATATTTTGTACACAATTTGATTTTACGCTTAAATTTGAATTTGATGGTAATACGTATGTTATATTAATTTGATGTTCTAAGTAAATAACTTATCGCACACGCGTAGGTTTATTGGGTTATATGTTTAGTGTAGTTTGAGGATCGATAGTCAACTGAACTTCAAGGATCTAAAGCTCAAAAGTTCCTTATGGAAGAGCAAGCACCAATTTGAAGAAAAACAAATTTTAATTCAATGTTTTCTGTTTTTAAAAACATACATACAAAGAGCAAAGAAAAAAATATTTCATATATGTTGGTACACGGAAAAAATTTTGATTTTCATTTTTTGTAAAAGTGATCTGAAATGAAGAATATTTTAGGGCGTTTAATTTTAATTTTAAATCCCTACTTACCAATTGTCCTTTAAGCCTTCCATGATCCTTCCAATAAGTTATCCAAATTTATTTCAGTGTCAGTTGTAGATAATTTTAATAAGGCCTCCAAATTTTCGTTGCTCATTCTACCTCTAGATATATTTTTTATTAATTTTAATTTCGAGAATGAACTTCACATATATATGTACTACCAAACATAAAATATAAATTCAAAATTTCCTTGTGGAGTAAAGGGTATTTATTTGGTTTTAAAGATTTCCTAAAATTAGTTTCACAAATTCAGTGCCACAGTGCCAAAAAATCATTTTTCCATTTATTTTGCAAATTCATTTTGTAAAGAATACAAAAAAATCCCAAAAACGTTTTCAATTATGTAAGAGTAAATTACGAGTGTAAATAAATATGATTTTAAAATTTAAAACTAACACCAATTTTTTCCAAGTGTTTTTTAAAACACTTTTTTAAACGGTATCATACGAAAAACAAAAACAAAAACTTTTTTACAGCAAAGTATACGAAAGCATACGGTGAATTACAACAACAAAAAATAATAAGCAAAGTTGTTTGTGTATTTCGTATTGCTTGTGCTAAGTGATCTATGTGTGTATTAAGACACACTGGCTATAGCTAAGTGCTTTTACAAAAACAAATGAGCACCAAGAGTATAGGGCTTGGGTACCCCTGATCTAAAGGAATTATGTTGAAGATGTTGATGAATATGTTAATGATTATGTATTGTGAATGTGATGTGTGTTGTGGATGTTATTCTTATTACGTTTGTTGGGGGTATTGGAAGGCAGGGTTATGAATGTAT
>QOCX01004076.1:0-15604 GCA_005959815.1 Sarcophaga bullata | reverse complement strand
GCCATGTTTACAAAAACAAAATAAAGAAATATAAGTCTTATTGCAGACATAATGTAGGTTTATTAAACGTTTATTAAGAATTTCTATTCAAAAACAATATACCAGCCAATAGAAATTGGTTCACATATCCTTGTTATTAGTAAACATACCATAGGAACCGCTTTTGCTAGCTATAAATTTAACACGTCCTTTGTAAACATATATCGTTTAAAATGTGCCTTAATTAACTGTTACTTAAAGGGGACTTAAAATTCTGAAAGGGACTTAAAATCCTGAAACATTTGTGTTTACAATTTGCCTAAGGCAAAAGTATTTAAAGTATTACAGAAATAGGTTAAGTTTTTAAGAGAATAGCTTGTGAATAGTTTACTACAGGTTTACAGCAGAACTACAGTGAGCATCAAAAGCAATTGTACGTTATAAAAAAATTAACATTAATAAACTACCGTTATTTTGATTTAAAAATTGTTTCATTAACAGTTTTTAAAATTGAAACAAAAAAAAAAAAGAAAAAAAATTACCAAAAATTTCGAAATATTGGCAAATTTTTTCGTGCCGTCTCCTGTGGTAAAAGTTGAGTTTGATGATTGTTAGAATTTTTTCCTTAGTGTACAGTTTTTTGATGCTCACTGTATATGATACTATCTGCTCTTTCTAGACAAAAATTTGCCATAGCGTATGTAAACCTTTATGATGTAAACTGGCCTTAAATATACTGCTACTTTATTGAAGCTTTAAAGTAGGGTTTAGAGGCACAGAAAATGCTGAAACATTTGGGAGTAAAATTTGTCTGAATAAGGCAAAAGTATCTAAAGTAGTAGAGAAATAAGTTTTTAAGAGAATAGTTTATCAATAGCTTATTACACGTTTATAGCAGATGTAGACGTACGTTAAGTCTACAATAGACTTACAAAACATTTAATAAACAATAATTAAACGTTTCAGGGACATTATTACAATTTTCCATTACCTTAAGGGTGGATTTTAGCGGGCGGATAAATTGTTTTTCATCATTATAAGTGCACAATAAGATAGAAGTGAGGGTTAAGCTAAAGGCAGGATCATCCTGCCGGTAACTATTATTATTATATTAACTTTGTGTTTAAACTGGCCATATTATATATTATTTTCAATATGACAACTTCAAATATAAATAAAGTGAGCAAATACAACAACAACAAAAAAAGGAAGCTTGCTTCGGCACTGCCATATTGTTGAAAAAGCTAACTTTATTTTATTATTAGCTTGTAATAACGAAAAGAAGTTAAAGGTGACTTTATAGTTCATTTTAGCTAAAGTTAGCTTTAACTAAACCCAGCTTTGGCACGAAGTTGTAATAGTTAACAACTTTAAGGCAGTTTTCTTACTAAAGCTTTGAAAACAAATTGCAAAATTTTTTTGCAAGGCATCTAGTGGCATTTAAAGCAAATCGTATTAAATAAATAAAAAAAAAATTCCATTTAATTAGCACATTTCAATTTAAATCACAATTTAAAGGTGCGCATGTGTGTCTGTGGTTCTAATTCTTAAGAAGTTACAAAAATTCTTTTTAATTTTTATTTCAAATCAATTCGTCCAATATAATTCTAAACTGCTTGAATCCATTCGATATGCAAAACGAATTAATGAATTTGTGTTCAACTTAATCGTGTGTCCGTCAACAACCAGCACGACAACGTCAACGATAAACGACAACAAAAACAACAACCTAAGCCAATAACAGTGTGACGCATTAGTTTGCGATTGCCATTTTAATATGAACAATCACGTCTTAACAAAGTGAACTATGGGACTGTAATTGGCGCACTCAGACCCAAATACTTTTATAACAATAACAACAAAAAAACAAACAAAACAAACAATGCAATTATATTGGATCACACATGACTATACACACACACAGAAACATTGATACAAACAAATGTTAACAATAAAAAATCGGTTCAATGTGTATGCACACTACTGCAGCTAAATAACAGCAAAATGCATATAAGTGTGCATGTTTGTGTGGTATGTGTTTGGTTTTCTTAAATTTACAAAAAAAACCAATGCAATAACAGCAAAACCAACATAATAATAATGTTGTTATTACATTACCGGGTTCAAGCAATTCATTACCCCTTCGTTAACACAAGGCGGCATGAATAATATTTGGCCCAAAAACAAAAGAAAACACGACTAAAAAAAAATGGGAAAACTTACTTTTGCCCTTAACAAATTCCGTATGATGATCCTCTGCAATATGGTGATGGGTATTGGGTTGCACAGCAGTTATCGACGAGAGTAAATGTTGCGATGAGGTACGTTGGCGATGGTTAGAGGATGCTCGTTGATTATTATTATTACGTCTACGTTGAAATCTATCCTCTGTATTGGCCTGATTGTTGTTGCCATTGTTGTTGCTATTGCGGCCATTGCGTGAACGTTGCGCATGCAAAGGTCTAATATTGTGCGTGAGTACGATCAGTAGGAGTAGTAAAGCTCCAAACCAATTGAATCCTTTCATTGTCAAAACTAAGGCTAACAACAGTGGAATAACGCCAACGTCATTCTACAAGCACGGCAGTTTAACGTGTTTATGCCACAATAACAAAAACAAAATTAACTTTTTTTCTTTCTTTCTTTCTTTTGAATTCTTTTTTTTAGAATTTTTTTTTTTTGTTAAAATTTTGTTTAACTTTTAAATTGATTTCTTAGGAATCTTACGTCATTTATTGACTTGAAATATGAAAACTTGAAAATTTCAATTTCAACTGCATATGCATGTTCTTTATGATTTTCGTTTAAACTCTACTTTACGCCACTTCACACCACACAGCACAGTAGTATTTCACTTCATGTTTGTTTTTAGATTTCAACGGAACGAACGAACGAGCGAATGATCATGAATTTTTTTTTTTTTTGTATTTGGCTTGGCAAAATCCAAAAAAAAAAAAAAAAAAAAACAACAACAACGAAAAAAACCGTTTCAGACCGTGTTTGTTTTCAGATTTTTTCAGATGAAGAGCGGGCTTCAAAAACAAACAAAACAAGAGAGATTTCCGCAAAACAATTATTTAAAAAAAAAAATTTTTTTTTGATTCGTATTTTATTATTTATTTATTATATTGTTGTTGTTATTATTACTTGTTGTTGTGGTTTGTTTATGTAATTATTGTTTAAAACCAATTAAAATCAGACAAACAAAACAAAATTTTTCACAATTTTTAATATTTTTTTTTCATAAAATATTTGAAACAACAATTAAACAAAAACAAAACAAAAACAAAACCAAACAAAAAAAAAACGATTTTCTTTTTTTTTTTTTAATTTTTTTCTCTTTAAAAGAAAAGCCAACTGAATGCCGCCGTGTAATTCAATCCGTGCATGTGTTTTTTTATTATTTTCCAAACGAAGTCGCCTTTGAAAGTTGAATGCGAGACTAAAGTAAAGTTTATCTTACAAAAATTACAAAAATTAACTACCAACGCATTCCCCCTACCAATCAACCAACAACAATAACACTAACAACACAACAACAACAATAAATATATAATAAATTTTTGTTTTTTACTCTCATTTCTTGAAAAATTGTGATTGTTTGTGATTCTCTTTCTTGCCATTCCTTTAGCTTGTTCTGCTAGTGTTTAAAAAAAAAAATAAAGATTGTCATACTCTACTCTACCACCACGGGAGTGGAGTATTTTAACCACCTTTTTTACAAGGCTACAATGCTGTCGTCTCTGGTCATGTTGAGTTTGCGCCCAGGTATTTCAGGAGTAGTCAAAATCATCATTGTTTTGTTTGTTTATTTTATTGTTAGTGGTGCCTAACAATCTCTCTCTCTCTCTTTAAATCGTTTTAAAACAGGTCGGTCGGAGAGTCTATATATTCTCTCTCTCTCACCTGTTGAATACTCATCTCTATGCCGTGCTCTCCGTAAAAAGAGTATTGTTTTCTATTGTTTATCTGAGCTGTTATTGAGATAAATTTTCTTAAAAATTTTGTAATAAACGTGGGCTTTGCCCAAGTAAATATTGCTGCTTGACTATAGAAATTATCGATGAATTTAAATTTTTTAGAAACTTTTAATAAATAAAACCTCTTCTTACTCTCTCTCTCTCTCTTTCTACTGGTTATCATAATTCTATTAAAAACAAAAACAAAAACAAAAAAAAACATTTTCTTGTTGCGATATTTTAAAATACAAGACAATAAAACCCGATGTGCTTCGCTAACCACATTATTCAGGCATCCCAGCAGAGAGTTTAAGCCCTCAGAGAAGTCTCCTCTCTTCTCCTACTAACTACTAAGAATCGCAGAAGAAGCTCCCAATAGCCATTGAATTCAAATATTTTTTGTAAAATATTGTCAGGGTCTACTAGATTAGCATCAGGTCTGGAAGGTCAAGGCAACGAATATTAGAAAAAGGCGCCAAATGTGTAAAAAAACATCGCCCAGCATTTCATATTCGCCTTGATTGGTAGAAACTTCATTTGGAGTCCCTAGAGAGCTAATCAACAAAGGAAAATTCTAACCAGCGGCAGCCTGAATCTGAATTAAAAAATGCTAAAAGTGTAGACTGAACATTACAAATTATTTACGAGTTAAGAGAAGATCGAATCAGAAGCTCTGGATGTCTTGGGCGTGAAAATTCAATGCAATTTCCATTAAAACTCAGATGTTTTTGAAGTGCAATTCAATCCATCAAATTCTTTGTTATACAGAGTTACACAGCGAATGTCGGGCATCGAAGTCACCTTCATATGGGACCCTATATACTGGAGGTAATAAGAAAGCTAATGCACGAATTCATATGTGATCTTGGCATTCCTTTAGAGAAGGGCAAACAAATGATTTCACACAAGCTTTTCATATTTTAAAGATCGAAAAAATCTGGCTCGATGATCGTATAAGTTGAACAAAATTCGTGTTCAATCTGACCAGCGTCCATCTTGGGAACCTCAATTTTGGCTACAAACGCCCGGAAAATGGAAATACCTCATAAGGCCTTCTTCAGCAGCTATAAAGACATGGAAGAAGATGCTCCACATAATATCTTCTCTGACCAACAATTTATTGAGAAAGATCATGCCTAGACAAAGGTGATTTGTGTAGAGGAATTCCAGTGAAGGGTTACAGTTTAAAAACGGAGTAGGTACTATGTGCACTACATGAGCAACTCATGATGTTTAAGAATACGAAAATCAAAGAAAAAATCATTTGAAAAAATTTCCATTAGAACGACAAATCAACACAGTAAGTTCTCGAAGTTGACAGAAAATTAATGAAATTTAAATAGAATGATATGTAACGTTGTCTAATAAACATTATTTAGCCCACAATCCCCTTATGAAATGGATTGGAGCGTCATCCATGACGCCATGCTTTTTTTAAGGCGATTATCAGTTTGCCCTTGCCTAACCTAACATGTAGTGGGCGTAGACTAGTAACTACTGTGTTGACATATTAGACGTGAGGCCTCGACTTCGGCGACTTCCTCTCAATAGATTTCTGGCAAATAAGAAATAAAAATTGCCATGAAAAACTTTCTCAAAAATCTGTCATTCAGAATCGACTTTAAACTGTAGGTGAAGGCACTCATGTATAAAAGCTAGGGAAGCTAGGTCGTAATCCTGACTTAAGGGTTGTAATGTGCAACCTAACATAAAGTAAGCAACACTTTCGACCAACATAAAGTCGCAAACAAAAAAAGATGGCCAGTCGAATTCCATAACCAAGAAAATATATTCCGTCAAACCAATAGGCACCAGAGTAGTGGTGTGAACCTAGGAGAGTAGGTGAATAGATTGAGTGCAAAGGATTGGAGAAATTAATTAAAGGAGAATTATTATTGTGTATTGGAAGTTGAAGGCTAAATTGTGGCTGTAGCCTGAAGGAAGACAAAGAAGAGGCAAGAAGCAATAGAAAATCATTTCAGTGAAGCGTGGGAATTAAAAACGTAAAAATTTATTAAATTAAATTAAATTATTGATTAAAATTACTTTTTAAATTGAGATTCAAACGATTGAGTTATTTGCACACATCATTCCCATGATAAGGAACGAAAAAAAAAATTTTTTTTTTGAGGAAATATTTTCGGAAATTAAAATTTTAATTGTTCTTCCTTCAATTATTAATAAAATATGAAACACAAATCAATTTATAATACAATTTAATTATACAACAAGTATTGTTAAAACAAATAAAAATATTCACTTAGACATACAACAAACAAAAAAAAAAAAAAAAGAAACAAATTATTTAAAATTCCGTTGCGGAGAAACCTTCAGGTTTCCAACCTCTTTTTTTCTGATTTTTTCCTTCTTTTAAGAAAAAACAACAACAAAAAGCGTAAATTAATAATTAGCGCCGTAACATTCAAATTAAGAAGTTTACGATAAAAAAATTTGTTAAAAAATTAACAGAAACTGATTGTTGTTGTTGTTACTTGCTATACAACATACAACAAGCAGCACAGCTGGCTGGGCTAATATAATCAATAATACGTACATATGTACGTACGTCTTAGAACATACTTTTCTACAAAAAACAACTTCTAAAAATAGCTGGACAAACTGTTCTTCCTTTAACTGTAAAAAAAAAAATTTGAAAATTTTTGCCAAAAAATATTTCAAAAGTGAGTACGATCAGTAGGAGTAGTAAAGCTCCAAACCAATTGAATCCTTTAAGCATGTTGTTGAACATGATTATCAGACAGCTTAAGTGGATATGTATTAGCCATATGCTACGAAATCTAGTTGGTAAGTTAGCACACACAGCTTAGAAATGAAATCCACAGAAAAAGTGCCAAAGGAAACGCTCCTGGTTTGGGATGGAAATAAAAGAGTGTGAATCCATAAATGTATAGAAAAAAGAGAAAGTTTCATCCGACTACGGAGACAGATGTAGAGAGTTTATTAAAATCGTATGCTTTTAAGGAACGTTTACAACACACTCACACTCATTCAATCTTCTTTTGTAAAATAATTAGTAGGTAGTACGTTAACCTATTAAACAAGAGTTTGTGTTCGAAGCCCCATTTCAGACATCTCGAACAAGACGACTTTCTCTAAGTCTGTGTATGTCGACTGTCATTCTTTGTATATTACAGTTTACTTCACCAAGATGTCTTCTCATTAAAGAACGCCTGTCATCTCCTTCCATTTTCATCAAAATGTCTTTGCGTACTGCACCTACGCTGGAGACGATTCTATGATTCCTCCTTCCTCTTGATTTTTATTACAGGGACTTAGTGGTTGAGATTAGTAGGAATTTCTGGGCGACTGAACAGTGGCTTGGTTCGAATACTGGTCACGTCAGGATCCTGAGCGAATTTGGGATTGTGGAATTCATTGATTATATGATGCCACGAAATGACTCCAGAGAGAAGTCTAGGACATCCATTCCGAATAGAGGGTTTTGGAAAAAGCGTGAAAGATTCCGTACAGATTTCACTGTAAGCTAAATGAAGCTGTAGGCGATGGTATTTTTTAGGAATCGCAGGGCATAGCTAAGTACATAAGACCATTGGCTTACTGCCGTGTTTCCAAGGCGGAAGTGTTGGCTATCCTCGCTGCGGAGAAATTTCGAAATGTCGTTAATATCTCTGGAAATGATATTACCATACTTTCTGATAGCCAGTTGACTATCAGGGCACTTTGTTCTGAGGTAATGAACTATAAGATGGTATGTAACTGTCATGAACATCTCAACGAGTTAGCGGAATGGTTTGAGATTCACAAAATGTGGTTACCAGGGCATGACGATATTCTGGGTAACTGCAGAGCAGATAAATTGGTCACATGTGACACAATCATCGAATTCTCTGATAAATTTTCTACTTTAGAAATCCATTTAAAGACCTGCGGACTCATAACTGATAAGGCAGTCATGCATTTCGTTAGTGTCAAGGCTATAAAGATGGCGTATGGGAGATCTGCTTCAACCCCCAAAGAAACACGCTCGGTGTGGGAACTCATGAAAAGCACAACGGTCTTGGGCACATGATAAATGGCTTCGGCAGGAGCTGCAGAGATGAGGAAGAGAATGAAACTGTTCTTCACCAACTGGACACATGCCCAGCACAGTGTTGGAGGAGAAAAAGACACTTAGCCGTCTACTACATGCACAATTTAAGCGAACTTGTCAGTGATAGACATTGGTAATCTAAGTCGCTTCATTAGAAGCTCCGAGTGGTCCAGAGATTATGGAAAGTGTTAAACTGTGTTATCACAGTGGACTTTATGTGGTATAAGTGTGTGTCTATCCAATTAAGTAGACAGCTAACTCTACCTATGTGTCTATAATTTTCTACAGCATTGTAAATGCCTCATATACCTACATATATACATATCTATGTACGTGTGTTTGTCAGTATGTATGTATATAAATACATATGTATGTACGTATGTATGTATGTATGTATGTATGTATGTATGTATGTATGTATGTATGTATGTACGTTTGCAACTAAGCACGAGTGTTATATGCTCATATAAATTGATTGTTTGTATTGTTTGTGTTGTTGTCGTTGTTGTTGTTTTATTGTGCAGTTGTTGGTTAAAGAGTTTCAATTGCTTTTTGTGTATTTGTTTACAAAACCATTAAAAAAAAGTCACACTTAAATCTTTTGGCGTTTTTTTTTTCTTCTTCTTGGTTTTGTTTAACCATCTCCACAATTTTTTTTTTATTTTTTTTTTTGTTGGAAATCCAAATCCAAAAAAAAAACAAATTTTTTCTTCTTAGTTTTTTTGTTTTCTGAAGAAAAAAAAAAGCAAACGTCCTTATATGTGAGCGAGTGAAAGAGTGTATGAGTGTGTGTGTGTGTGTTTTATTAACATTATACGAGCGCTTGTACATGTAAAGTGATCGTGCCTTTAAATATGAGGCTATAATGCATGGAGACGCGATGCCGTTGAATGTTTCGTGTGACGTTTATAATGTTGTTGTTGCTATTGTTGTTGTTGATGTTGTTCTTTAATTTGTTTATTTTTATGTTTTCATACACAATATTTGTAGTTTTTGTATGATATTTTTAAAATGTTTTTGTTTTTTTTCTTTTGGCTGTTGCTTGCTCTCTCTTCTCTCGTGTCACTCTCGCTCTGTGTGTCGACCAACGTATGCCAAAAATCAACAAATCATCGGTTTTAAGTACACATTAAACGCGGCTGGCATACAACGTAACAAACGACAAACATACATTTGTGCGCATGCGAGTTTGAGCTTTTATTTTAACACCACTACACCAATACCATTGCCAACACCACCACTACTATGACCATCAAGCTCAACAACACAATCTAAGCCAATAGTGCACAGAATGCGACATCAAAACAGTGTGCGAAAGCAATAATATTTCCGTTCGTTAAAAAAGAATGAAAAAAAAAACAAAAACAAAAAACAAAAACAACATAAAATACAAGAGAGCCAGTATAAATAATAAAAAAAAATTTAAAACTTAAAACCAAAAACAAAAACAAAAACAAAAAATTGTCAAAACACTGTTAAACGGTGAAAGGGAAATAATTTCTTCCCATTTTCTCTCTCTCTCTCTCTCTGAGTGTCTCTAAATTCTGTTGAAAAATTTGTCACAATTAGTTTTAATTGTTAAGCGGATTTTAAGCGTTTTTTTTTCGTTTTTTCTGTTCATTTTTTCTTCTTATTTTTTTTGATTTACTTTTTGACTTTAATTTCTCTTCTTATTTTTTATTGTGTCCAGCTAAAGTTTACTTTTTTTTAATGGATTTTCGTGTACGTACGGCCTGTTCACATGTCTATGGACACTACTATGCATATGTGTTTGGGTTTATTAAGGTCATTAAAAGGGTTTTGTGTTAGGTTTGTTGTTGTTGCTGTTGTTGTTGTTGTTGCTTATTGTTTGTGTCTCAATCTGTAAATATTGTCGATCAAATAAACCAATTATACGTCGTGTATTTAATTGTAAGCCGTTTATGTGGTCTTACAGCACGTGTACATTGTAATTTCTGTGGATTTTGTTTTCGTATGGTTTAGAAAGTTTATTAGAAGAAGAAGAAGAAGAAGAAGAAGAAGAAGAAGAAGAAGAAGAAGAAGAAGGAAAAGAGGAATTAAAAAGAACATAAAGAGAGAGAACAAATCTTTTTGATTTAAATTCAGTTGTGTGCAGTTAGTCGAATGTCATCTTCAGGCTGTTTTTCCCTATGTGAACCAGTATTTCAATACATCGTTGACCATAAGATGCTTGGTTTAGAAAGTTTTCGTTTTCAATTGTAAGGAACATAAAGGTCTTAAAGAAATGCTAAGCCTTACTATCAGTTTGTATAATCAGCTTCTAAAATTACTTTGTCTGTGTGGGCATGGTCATTCCTGCTTTCCTTTGACTATTAGGGTTGCAGTCTAGGCTAAATTTTCTGTGGATGTATCCTATTCAACGTCACTTAGTCTTTTATTTTTCACTTTCAAGTGTGCTTTTTTGGCTTAGCAATCTAGAGTGCCTTTTTGTTGTTACAAACAGGCTTGCCTCATTCACTATGTAACATTATGAGCCATTTTTTTGACCATGAGGTTTGCAATCTAGGCTAAGTTTTCTGAGGATGTATCCCTATGTCTGCTATTTTTAACTTTCATGTGTGTTTTATGCTTAGCAATCTAGAGCGCTTCTTTGCTGATACAAACAGACCAAAAGGTTTGCCTCATTCACTATGTAACATTATGGACCATTTTTTTGACCCTGAAGGTTGCAATCTAGGCTAAGTTTTCTTTGGATGTATCCATATGTCTGCTATTTTTAGCTTTCAAGTGTGCTTTACGCCTAGTAGCGCCTCTTTGCTGATGCAAAAAGGCCAAAGGGCTTGCCTGCTTCACTATGTAATATTATGGACTTGATATTACCATTCAATATCCGAATCATAGACGTGTCTTGGCTTTGGCTTTAGTGGAGTTAATTATTAATCCCAGGGCTTTAAGCTAGAACAGGTATTACAAAGTATATGGAAGAGATCTACCGTTGAAAAGACAGCATTGAAGACCTTGAAAGGAGACAATTTTTAATAAAGAAATTCTTAAAAGAATTTATTGACTTAGAATAGATCGCATGGACATGCAGGCAGACATTGAAAGTTATTGTTATTGAGTCTAGTGCCTGATAAGCTAGCTAATCTTGCCTATTGCGATTATCTGTCAAATGATAGATGTAGCTGCACCATCCATGGTTTCATTTTGAAATGCTTTTACGACGTGTGGATTCAAAGTATGTATTCTGATCATTCATTTTACCTACCACAGGTCCTATACATTGGAATTGAGGCGTACCACATTTCCCACTTTAAGATTCTAAACACAGCGTGGAAGCTTCCTTTTTTACAAGCTGATCAGCCAGCTTATAAGACTAGAACCTAGTTCAGGGTGATCTGGCACACAAGTAATTCAAGTAGAGCGATCGAATGACTGGCACACTATAAGACGGCAAAGAGATTCTTCATGTTGTATGTGAAATTATAGTTTTGAATGCCCTTTAACAACTGCACTTAGCTTTAGATTTTCTGTCTCATCAAATCGAAATGTATTTTACATGATCGTAGACCTGATTAGCTTGCGACAATCGAACAACAAATTTTAGAGATGAGTGTCTCCGTTAATATCATCTGCAGATTATATCGATCGTTTATAAGTTTACAATTGTAATTTAAGGTACATGACGACGACAACAAGGTTTCCACAATTTTTTTTTGTACGTTTTAGAAGGCGTAACAATGCAGAGGATTTGAGCAAAGAATTCTTTGTTAAATTCAAAGTGGTTACTGGTGGATTTTTAACAAACAAATTAACAACAACCAACAACAACAACAACAACAAGGTTGTATTCGAATAAATCGAGCACTTGAGTTTCACGCCAAACACAGCTGGATGCTAGGCAAAGCAAAATTTCTTGGATTTTTTCGGTTTTTTTTTTTTGGCAGCAACTGACTTTTGTCTTTAAACGATAAGCGTTGCTTGAGACCAGCTTAGCTACCCAACAACAAAACCTAATAGTTGTAGTGTTAGTTGTTGTTGTTGTTGTTGTGTATTATATTTTCTTATTTGGTTTCAATTCCTATTGTTTTTGAAAATACTGTGCAAGTTAGTTACGCCAAAGATAGCATGGCTGGATGGCTGGAGGGATGGTTGGATGCTCTTTTAACGTTTAGGCAGATGCGCTAAAGGATTTTTTCTTCTTTATAACCAAAAAAAAGAGCATTAGATTGGGTATTATTACCAATGCATTGTAAGAGGTTTTTTCTTTTCTTTTCTTTTCTTTTCTTTATTTTTTTCTGTTGTTCTTTGGAATTCCAAAAATCAACAGGTTTGAAAAAAAAAAAAGTTGGATGTGTTTTATTGTCGTTTTTTTTCTTATTCTTGTTGTCCTTGTTACCTGCTTGTACAACAACTTGTACAAAATGCTGTCATGGATCTCAGGCTGAGCTAAGACGTTCCCATTTTTTTTTGGTTTTTTTTTTGTAGAGAAGATGAGCGAAGGTGTTCGTTCTAACGAATACATGATAATGTTGATATGCTGTCAAGAAAAATTGTCATAAATTTCTCTTATAAAAGAAGGTACGAAAAAGAGAGAAATAAGGAGAGAGAGAGAGAGAAAGAGAGAGAGAGAGAAAAAGAGAGAGAGAGAGAAAGAAATTTAGAATATCTATGGATTTTTGACAATAGAGCACTTGAAATATTATTTTGTGAGCATAAGAACATTACAATAGTTTAAGTGCCAAGTGCTTTTTCGTTTATAATTTAATTTAAAAACAATTTGAAATGAAATATCAAACAGAGTTCGTTGTAAGAATATGAAAATTTTAACTGAAATTTATTAATTTCTTATTGGTATAAGGAATCATCCCATTTACTCATGTTATTTTTATTTATTTAAGTGCTGAAGTGCTTTTTTCAAGAACATTTCATAAGAATTGTTTCATAGTGATTGGTTTTGGGAAAACCCTTTAGCAAAAGAACATCAATGTGGCTTAAGATTTATGTTGAACAGGTTTTATATTGCCCTATGGTAGTAGCAGATCTCGATTTTCTCCGTATCTCATTGATAAAAAAAAGCGTGCAATTTGGTTCTAATCAGCGCAATACAATTGCACAAAATCTGCTCTATGCTTTCATCTTTCTCCAGACAAGCATATACAACACCTCATCCACGTATTGAACTGATAAAATACCGAAATCTCTATAGAAACCCCATTACCCTACCAATTCATGCAACCAATTCATACAGAAAAACCAACTAGGCGCCCTCACAGTGTGCAAGCCTGCGAGAAATCCTCGGAATTACCTTCTCCCCAGTTAATCTTACAATAGAGCTCTACACGGAGAAAATTTTCTGCGGATCCATCTCTCGCCACTCTGTTAGCAATGTCATTGCAAGTTATTCCAATGTAGCTCGAGATCCAGTAAAGCACGACTACGCCAAGTTATTTGAGAGGATTAAGTCTACCTTTAGCAAGTTAGGTTAGGTCGAAGAGGTAGCTTTAATAGCCAAAGCTCACTTGAGCACGTATAGCTGCTCGTTATGATGCCGCAGCTAAGCGCAGTCCCTGTACTCACGGAATTCCACCAAACTAAGGAAGAATTTGGTCAAAACAAAGACTGCACTTTAACAAGTTTAAACAGAAGCATGTTTAAAGCTATTTGATGGCTGGAAATGATTATTGCTTACTGTCAGCGCCATCTGTCTGTATTCTTCGTAGTTTTCTTGAATTGATTCGCTTCAAACACTCTATCTTTGTAGCAAATAAAATAAACTCCTTGACTTTGAATTTATTCACGTTTCTTCTTTGTTTTTGGCAGATGTAGTGAGTAGCATACTAGATTGCTGTTGTAAGGGTTGTGGGATCGATTCCCACCAGAGAGTCTAAACTGTTACACAACACCAAGCACAAGGCCTTAATTAGTTCGCTCGTAGTAGTTACATAAAGGAGCGTACTTGCTTAATTACTCATAACAACCTTTTAGTCATGATTACAACCTAGCTTCTTACACCATTCATGTTGTGTGTGTTAATTTTAGCCATGAGTAAACTTTTGAGAAACTTTTCATGGCAGTTTGTATTCCCTCTCAGAGTTTTTATCAGAAATCTGTTGAGAGTAAGTCACCGAAGAAATATTTTTCCATATTTCGATTTGGACGAAATATCTGACCGTGTCCTCACGTATAATAAGACTACACAGTACCTATTAGGCTACGGCGACTTCACCGAGGTTAGCTCTCGTTTAATAAGCCAATACACTACTTTCTAGCCTACACCGTCTCCAGGAGCATAAGGCCATAACATACCAGATCCCTTTCTGACTAGAAACTTTACAAAGTTTTCCGACATGGCTAATGAGAGACTGTCCCTATTATTTCTTGTAACACTGTATGTAAATATTTTACTGGAAATTGCAAAACTATTTGCCATTAAATGTAGAAAAATTCGAGTTTAAAACACGGCAGATTTCTTTCTTTGCTTTTTTTTGTGCTCAAATTGACTTTCCTTTCAAACACTGAATGCCTTGAAGAATGGCCACTTAACAGTGGATGATGATTACGCTCTGACTGTATTGTGTTTTTCATGTCGTGTTCTTTTGTAATGACAAATATATTGCCCAACGAAAAAGAAGAAGAAGAGTCAGAGTTGAGTAGAGTAATTGTATGTACAAAGAGACAACAACAACAACAACAACAATAATATCGTCAAGATCACAATCCTTTCTTTCAAAGTTAATGTGAATAATCATTTCGCAAACAATCTCTGTGTGTGTGTAAGTGAGTGAGCATGAGTTTGGCTTGTATGTATGGGGATGGTATGTGTCGTGATAGTCTTCATCAAATGTTTCGTAAATGGCAACAACAACTACACTTAACATGTATATGAATACATGTACACCATGTTTGTATTTGTATTTGTATGTGATGTAATGCACGTATGGTGGTAGTACTTGAAGGCTTAATGATGTTCCATAGAAACAACAACAGCAACAACAACGTTATTATTACGAACATTATCGGTTTCGTTTGAATGTTTTTCGTGTTGTTTTTTTGTTGTTGTTTTTTGATTTTGATTTTTAAGTGCTTCTTCATCTTCTTCTTCTTCTTTTTACATTATGCTCGTGCCACAACGATGCTTGAGCTTAAAAAAAATTTGTTTGCGTTTGCTTTTCTTTGTTTTTGTTCCCTTCACTTCACTTCACTTCACTGCATCAGCAACAAATCTCGGCCTCAGCATCACAATCATTCTGACTTCGTTTTCTGTTGTTTTTTTGTTTGTATGTCTCGTATAGCGCCGAATACAATACGTTTCTTGTCAGACGGTTTAGCATAAGAGATGCAGCACGATAAACGTGGTCGAGTTCTAGATTTTGTTGTATTTCGTTGCAACGACCATGACGACGACCATCTTTGTTGAACTGTATGGTATGAAGGTAGGGTAGGTAGGTAGCGTAATGTAAATGGTATTATTAATGTTTGAATGTCAAACTATACATATGGATGGATTGACTGACTGACTGACTGACTGACTATCTGTCTGTCTGAATGCCGGAATGCCTAAGTGCTGGAATACCTGGATGCTATTGAGATGGGATGCCATTTTCAATGTGTGGCTAAAACTCATGTTTAA
>QOCX01004075.1:0-15608 GCA_005959815.1 Sarcophaga bullata | reverse complement strand
TTGAAAAAAACTGCTGAAAAGAATATTTCTTTTGAATTGCGTTTTTTTCAGTTATCAGAGCTGAGTTTTGAACTCACAAGCACTCTCTGTTAGCCTAATATCTTTGACAATTCCCCAATAATCCTGTTTACCAGGAAAACTTGATTAATGAACCTGATGTAAAGCAAAGGATAAAAATGAATAAAAAAAATTGCAAGAGCTCTGTGAAGCTGTGGAAGCTATCGTTAACGCACTATGCCGTAGATATGCTGTTTGGGCAACCTATTTTCAATGCTGATATGTCGCATAAAAAACTTTCATCAGCTCGATGAAGTTCATTTCTATTTCAATGGTTATCCCAACAAGCAAAACGAGCACATTTACGGCTCAGACAACCCAGAAGTAATTATGAAGAGCTACTGCATTCGCAGAAACTGAATAATTGGTGCTTATTTTGATTTGGAGCAGATATTGGAACATTTTCTTTTGAAAATTTAATCCAGAGCCCTGAGTCTGTATGATAACTGACTTTTTTTGGCTTGCAATTGCTCGGCCATATCGTTCGAATGGAGGAGGATGCTCCGGCGAGACGGGTATTTGATGCGGGGATCTGCGGAAGTCGGCGAAGAGGACGACCTTGTATCCGTTGGAAGAACCAAATCGAGGAAGGCCTGTCATCGATCAGTGTAACCGACTGGCGTAGGCGCGCAAGAAGCAGAGGCGCCTGGAAGGATGTGTTGTGACAGGTCGAAATCCGTTAATCGGGTTGTTATGGCCAATTAAGTAAGTAAGTAAGTAATTGAAGATTATGAACGGTACGACATATGCTTTCAGCAAGATCCATACAAAATGAACAAATTGCCTTGAAAAGTTTGCGGAAAAAGTAATTTCACGTCTTTGTGACTTTAACCAAGGTAATCCGATATGATACCGTTAGATATTTTTTGGGGAGCTATGAAAAAGACAGTCTCTATAACGATGATCGCCTAACGTCGGAGCATTTAAAAACTAACATTCCTTCAGTTATATACACACAATTGGTCATTACAAACCTTCAGTCACCTAGCTCTTCATACCACTTATACTGTGTGGCGGGACCTACATTTTAAAGTCGACTACTAACGATAGAAACTTTTCATGGCAATTTTGATTTACACTCAGAGTTTTTGCCAGGAAATCTGCTGAGAGGAAGTTGCCGAAAATTTATTTTTTTCGTATATCGTTTAGATGTCCGACCTTTGAACCATTACCTAACGTCTATTAAGCCAACACGCTACCTACTAGACTATGGCGACTACTCGAAAAAGTGGTCGTAAACTTTCTTCCATAGGCTTGACTGCTGTTACCAATCCAGATTAAGGTTTGAGCATAATAATGAAATGAAAGTTACTTCCAAATCATAGCTCTACGTGTGCTTACTTTTAATATTCGGAACAGGGATATCCCCTTATGCGTCTGTAACCATAATTTTCATTCTTAAAATTTGTTCACAATTTTAATGTTTAAAAAACACAACCCAATTTGTAGAATGGCTTGATTTGTGGAATAAATTAAAAAAAAAAGAGTTTATTTTAATATTTGACTTAATAATGGGCTTAATAGAGATACTATGGAACGCAGATACACGCTCTACACGTTGTTCTATATTTAGAAAACTTTGAAAATAGTTTCCCATTCTTAAAAATAGAACAACAAAACTGATATAAGAAACAAGCATGGATATTGTTGTTTGTTTAGTGCGGTTTAAAATGACATGAACGGGCGAATCTAACTGGGAATCATAAAAAAATTAAAACAAATATTAATAGATACGTTTTTGACACTCACCTTTTCATCAGGAGATAAACTTCTTTTGTTCCTTCCGGTTTCGAAGAATATTTTTCGAATTCTTCATCTTTGCACAGATTTTTTAACTATAAAGAGCTCGCTTCGAAATGATAATAAATTAAATTTAACATATATAAAATTCGTGAAAACACAACAACAATTGAAAAGTTTAATAAAAAAAAAAAAGAAATATTCTTTCAAAACAACATACAATAAAAAATGTCCTGCTAAAGTTGATGTAGTTAAAAGGTAAGAAGGGAAAACAATTATTTCAAATGCCAATCTTCTACTAATTCTACGCGTTCTTTTTCATTTTTAGATGCAAATGTTCAGCGGAAAAAATGTGGCGACAAATGTTGATTGTTGGTGGCCAGTGCAAAGTGCCATTTGGCAGAGTCAGGCCATGGCTCATCATGCAAAGAAGGACATCATTGGCCGCGTGTATTTAGGATAGTCATATCACACAGTTAAATTCTTTCACGTTAAACATGAAGAATACATACGGTTTAGTATTATTTTTGTTTTTGTTTGGTTTTTTTTTTTTTTTTTGGTCATCATTAATATTGGTGTAGAAAATCTTAAAATAAAAATTCCATTAAAAAAGAATAAATTTCCAAAACCATAACCAGAGAAGATAAGAAATAAAATTACGTTTTTATGCGATTTAACATCCCAAAGTATTTTCCAATTGAGATTGAAAATCATAATTACATATTTACTGGGGGGCATTAAACAAGGGGTAGGCACCTCTAATTCTCCCAAAGGCTTGCATTAACAATTTTTTTTTTTATTTTTTTCATTTTTTTCATAAGGGGGAGTCTATTCCTCCCCTATTTAATGTTAGATGCTCAACTGCTGCATAAATATTCATCTGTTAAAATATTGCAAATTTCTAAGGATTTTTTTTTTTTTTCGGAAAAGGCGAAGAAAAGAGGCTAACAATTTTCAATTTACAAGTAATTTTCGCAAAGAAGCTGAAAAAAGTTTTTTATTCTCTCTTGTTTTTTGTTTGGTCAAAAAATTGATGTCTCGTATTAGTGTCGTTAACAAGGCAAATGCAGAACACGATTCCAGCTTTTCGTTTTATCTTCCTGTTACGAACAACTCTCTTCTTTTTTTCGTATTTTAAAATTTAATGTACATAAACAACACACAACAACAACAAAAAATAACAATAAGAAGCAATTAAAAAATCACAACCTCCACGTCTTTAAAAAGTTAACAAAAAATAAAAGAAATAATTCATAAAGGAAATTAGCAAAGAAAGTACTTTCCAGCCTAAAGTTAACCATTTCATTGGCAATCAGCCCCCAAAAACCAACGCTCAACTTAAAGCTAATAATATTTTAAATGGCCGTTTATTTTGCCACTTTTAATAGTTAAAATATATTTACGCCTCCATTTCATGCTAAAGTATAATGTTTGTGGAGTCATTATAACCATTTTGGTGCTCATTATGTGTAGGCGTTAGTTTGCCTACGACCATTACGGTTAAGACCTCTATTTTATTTCAACTTTAGAAACGTAAAGCATACTAAGCCTTCATTATGTGGAAGTAATAATTCCCTTTTAAAGGTTTCACTACCAGCTTAAGATTTAATTTTTATTGAATTTAATTTGTTTGTATTCACACAAAGAAATGCTAGGCTAGGCTAGGTTTAGATTTTCCTTTTTTATATTTTATTGCTGTTTGCTTCTTTGCTTACCCCTTATCTATTTATTTTCTATTTATTTACTATACGGTAACAGGTTCTAGAATAATAGGGTTACCATCTACCGTTGTCTGCAAACAATACCTTCAGAGAAACTGTATTAAGGTTGTTGGATTGGAAATAATCATTATCTATTTATTTCTTACTTATTTACTATACGGTAACAGGTTCTAGAATAGTGGGGTTGCCATCTACCGTTGTCTGCAAGCAATACCTTCAGAGAAACTGTATTAAGGTTGTTGGTTTCAGTATTATCATGAAGAATTTTGCACGTCTTATAGATATTTGGCAGGCTGATCTACCTGTCAGCTGCCACAACACTTCGTAGATGCGTTACTTTTTGGTCATTACAACCGTTCAGTCATCGGAATATTTGGAAGGTTATACCCTCTATCATACATCCATGCATACATATAGAATTGGTCATTGCAACCCTTCAGTTGTCAGATTACGACCTAGTTTCTCACACCACTTATGTTGTGTGTGTTCATTTTATGCGTGAGTGGCGGGACCTACAGTTTAAAATTGACTCCGAACAATAGATTTTTGAGATACTTTTCATGGCAATTTTATTTACTCTCAGAGTTGTTTGCCTGAAATCTAATGAGAGGCAGTTGCCGAAGAAATATTTTCCAAGTTTCGTTTTGTTGGAGCTATCTGACCTGGGGTTTAAACCGTGGCCTCACATCTAATAAGCCTACACACTACCTACCAGACTACAACGACTTCAAAATCTTAAGAAATCTTTAAAATCTAAGGAAAAATAAAATTGAGAGACTGCGTGCTTATATTTCCGTGTGGCATTCACCAGCTAAAGGCAGAAGATCATTGCAGAAAACAAGTACTAGTGCTCAGGATAGAATGAACACTAATAGGGCCCTTTAATTCTAAAAACCCTGTCAGTATAGCGGATATTGTAGGGACCGCATAAGTTAGACTATATGGAACTTATTAAGAACAGTCCATAGACTGTCTCGACTCTTTTATAATTCCTTTAATTTACATTTTAAGGATTCCGTTTTGCATAACACTTTCCTTTTAAAGAACTTTAAAGTTTTTAAACTTCTCAACAATCTGTTGTAATGGCAGTCCAACCTTAATAGAAACGAAACAAACTAGTTTTGGTTGAAACAATAGTTTTAATTAAGGGACAAATAGCAACAGCAACAACAACAGCAGCAACAATAATAACAAAATAATAAAGCTGCTTAACAACAACAACTACAACGAACAACATGTTATCTACTCTGCAGTACCCCATTCCAAACAAACAAACCAATGTATTCACCAACCAAACGCAACAGTTATTTGCATCGTGATAGTGTGGTTGCTTTTATGTGTAACTTGTATTATTCGCGTATCTTTTGCTGTAAAAATCACAAAAGAGCCAGTTGGCGCATATCAAACCAATAATCTCAGCTTGAAAATGAAATAGTTTTTTTTTTGCAGAGCTTTTGTTTACAATAAACAAAACAACAACTACAGCAAGCAACACAGCGAAGTTATTAACACAAAAGGAATAAGACCACCATCATCACCATCATCACCATCATCATCATCATTATCAGCATTATTATGTGCAGCAGCATCAACAATATCGGCATCATTATGAGCACTGGAATCATTCATGGGAAACTTTCGAGGAACGATTTACAACTGTACAACTGTTGTTGTTGTTTTTTTCGCTCCTTTAACGCCTTTAGGTTATTGTAACTGGCATGGATTACAGAATGACGTTGCTTTAGTTTCAAACTAAATACAACAATAGCAACAACAATAGGAAATGTGAGTAGCATCACAACGCGGCAATAGTTTAAAATATTTTCTTACGAGGAAGGATACAAGATATAATCATGTTATCTGGCATCCCTATTCACGAAAGTTGTTTTTAATCAGTTTTGAATAAAGTTTTGTTAACTGCTATGATGAAATACGGAACCTTGGTATTTTTTCCTTAAATAGGTAATCGGTCCACCAGGTTTACTACATTTTTATCAGAGCTATGAGCGGCTCCGAAATTAAATTTTACCCATTGGCTCCCATCTAGAGCGGAATACATTTTCATTTGCTTCTTCTTGTCCAGGTTGCTTTCAAAAAAGTCATTTGCTTGAAATCCCGAGAGCTAAGATCTGTGTCAGAGAGCATTTAATAAGGGTACCATACAGTAACTACTAAACTTTAACCCTTTGTACTCGAACGGCGCCTGACAGACGTTTTTTGAGATTACTTCGGTATATCTGATGGGGGGTACTTAGATCCCTCAGTCTGAACACGTAAAATCATAGTAAAATTTTTGGTGCTCAGTTAATTAGCATTCCGGGAATCCAATTCTTCCGGAATCCTCTTCAATCGATTTAGGAATGCACTTTACCTCTTTCAAGCTGGCCATTGCGTGGAAATTCTTTCAAGACTCCAACCTATCCTGGGTCAATAAGAAGTATTGCTTCACCGCTAGGCTCACTTGGCCCTCAATGGTTAGAAGGCACACCAACCAGTTACTTGCTTACCATGCTTACAGGTCATTTTGTTATGGGAAGACATGCGGAAATAATGCAGCTTCTATTTAACAACTTCTGCAGTGGGTGCAGATCCGCTGAGGAAGAGGAGACTGTTACCTACTTTCTTTGTCAATGGCCATCGTTTGCGAGGTGCAGATATAGCTTATTTGGTTCTCCAATTCTTGTCAGCCTGACGAAGCTATCGTCCATTGATGTCAAGGTTGGTTTTCCAGCATGGGGTAGTCGTGCTTTAAATGTGCAGACCTTGCGCTGATCCACTTCTTCCTCTCTGGTTTGGAGGAAATTGTTCAGAATAGGGACTGCGTTCACTTGTGGCGTCCTAACGGGCCGCTATGCATGCTCTAGTGAGCTTTTGGTATCAAAGTTACCACTCTAACCTAACCTAACTTAAGTGAAAATACTGATAAGCAAAATTGAAACAATTTTTTTTATTAAGATTACTGCCAGATAGCTGAATACCCATACTAAAAAATGGTTCGTGTGCAAAGGGTTAAAAGTCTATTGCTTGTGTTCGTTGGCCATCAATTTTTGGAAACCTAAAAGTGGACTATTGAATGCCTAGTTTGATTAAAATGCAACATACTAAATAGCCGTTCCACTTCCACTATTTCCTAAATACCTCGCTAATCAAATTAAACATATCCACTGGTTAACTTTCTGATTCTAGAAGGACTCAGTGTCTATAAAGTCCTAAATCCTACCTATACGGCACTACACTTTATCTAAAAGAACTATAAAGACGTTAAAAAGCCTTAGCATTCAGAGATTCTGATGGCATTCAAAGATATTTTTCGTCTTTAAGCGATTAATTTTGTTCCTTTTTGCCCACCCTCGTATATTCATTTATAAACCAGGCTCGTTTATCTTTTTTATAAACAAAGAAAATTGTAATAACTTGTTGCAACGCTATTTATCTTTTTGTTTTTGTTGCATACTACTTTATTGTAGCATGCAACATATTTTTTTTTAATTTTTAAATTAAAAACCAAGTAAAGCGTACTTTGCAATTATTAACACAGAATAGTTTAAAGGAAAAATTATTTTCTTTTTTTCTTTTTTGATTTCCATAAAAACTAAACAACTTAGTAGGATAAATAGGCCTTCATCTACGGGATTTAAAGAGAAATAGAAAACCAGAGAATGTTTATAAAACTATTGCAAAAAAGGGCTTAAAAAAGTTGATCACCACAAACCTTGTATTTCGTAATTTAAGCATAAAGATGGGGGTTGAAATCTTCTAAATTAGGCATTTAGGAAGTGCTTGGGCACCTGAAGACTTAATGAGCATAATATCAACAACTAAGGAAGACTCGGCTGCATAACATTTTGAAAAAAAAACTTGCAAACTACTCCACGACTGCACCCAATTCAACAACCCTAATACGTTTCCTTCGTACATATTGCAGTCGCCGCAGTTTAGTAGGTAATATTTGGGCTTATTGGAACCTGAGGCCACGGTGCACACCCCAGCTCAAACTTCCCAACAAAACGTAATAAGAAAAAAATTTTATCGGCGACTTCCTCTCACCTCCTCTCACCAGATTTCTGGCAAAAACTCTGAGTGAAAATAAAAAATTGCCATGAAAAAGTTTCCCAAAAAATCTGTCGTTCGGAATCGACTTTAAACTGTAGGTCCCGACTAAAGAATTGTAATGATTAGTTATTTAGTATGTTATGCATATAAAATACAATGCCAATGTATTAAAACAAAACTAATTTTACTCCTTATAAACAAATCTTTATTAACTAACAATACCACTTCAATCAAATTCAGGATTCATTTTAAGGATCAGGCTTTATTTTTATTTTCACAGCATTGTTCCTTGGGTCCATTTTTGCAAACACAGGTACATTGGGTAGCGCAAGCACAATTATCTCCACATTTAGTGGCAGAGCAGTGGCAGTCTGTAATTAATAAGGATTTTTGTAGAGATTTTGGTCTTTTATTTAAATTTGTGCTTGGAAATACTCACTGTTATTGCATCCTTTGCAGACCATTTTTGATTGGAAAATTATTTTAAAACTTGCTTTGACTTGCTTTGAAGAATTTGTAAAATTCAATTGATAACTTCTGTTGAATCTACCCGATATTTTATATTGTTTTTTAAGATTAAAAATTTGAAAAACTTAAGCGCAGAGTGAAATTGCACACAATTGAAGAAAAATTTGTTTTAAATTGTTCTTACGATTGAAAAAGTAGAAAAAATAAACGAAAGATTTCTTATTTCTTTGTGATAAAACCGTGTGCAATAAATACAAAAAAAATTCTTATCAAATCGGAAAATTAAAAAATTTGCTTTTTATAGAGTGTGGTGGTAAAGACCTAAGACAACATTGTTACGAATACAAGTCTATGAAAACAAATACATTGAATCCGAATTTTATGAGTTCGTCTATGATTCATTTTAATAAATGAGAGATTATTTCGTACTAAAAATGCTTTCTTTTTTGGCCAATTTTTTTACGTTTCATTAACAATAATTTCTTATCTTTGGCATTGCACAAAAATTTTTTAAAAAAATTTTAAAAACCTCTAGCCATCTATTCAATTAATTAAAAAATAATTGAATTAATCTGTCTTTAACAAATTGTATACCTTTGCACTCCACTCATAAGCTTATCAAAAGTGTTAAGGTAACGAGAAAATCATATAAAACAAGTGATAGAATCAACAGAAGTTATCAATTGAATTTCAAAAATTCTTCAAAGCAATTCAAAAAAACTTTTAAAATAATTTTCCAATCAAAAATGGTTTGCAAAGGATGCAATAACAGTGAGTATTCCTAACACAAATTTAAATAAAAAACAAAGTCCATAATGAAATCCTTATTAATTATAGACTGCCACTGCTCTGACACCAAATGTGGAGACAAGTGTGCCTGCTCTACACAATGCTCGTGTGTTTGCAAGAATGGACCCAAGGAACAATGCTGTGAAAATAAAAATAAGGCTTGATTCTGATAAAAGATCTTAAATTTGACTGAAATAATATAAAGAAATTAATAATTTTTTAATAAAATCTAATCTCTGATAAATAAAAACATAAACAGTTTGTCTTTTATTGTTCTAAAAATGATTGAAGTCTAGTCTATATTTCAGTTTCATTTAAATTTGTTTCCTTTTTAAATATTTTATTTAAAAAAAGATTTTTTAACAAATTTTGTTAGTTCGAGCCATAATAACCTTTTCGACAAGTGTGGTATATAATGGGGATTGTGTGGTGAATGAAAAGTTTTATCCACCATTCTCGAAAAGAGTTCAAATTATAGACTTACTGGTTAAAACGCCAACTCTCCTCAATATTTACATTCAAAACGTTTCAGACAGGCTGATACTCAGATTAATAAACACTAGTGGGTTGCTGCATAATCAGTCTGGCCACGAGACTAAATTGAAGGAACTCAATGAAATGGAGATCCTGATAATATCTTTCTAATTAAGGTCTTTTTCTTCATAGACTACAAACGTAAATAATTTGGTCATTACAGTCTTTCAGTCAGGATTACAAACTAGCTTTTCACACCACTTATGTTGTATGTGTTATTTTTATAAATGAGTAGCGGCACCTACAAATTGAAGTAGACTCCTAACGACAGACTTTTTAGAAACTTTTCATAGCAATTTTATTTACTCTCAAATCTGCAGATTTTTTCGTTTTGTTGGAGAACCGTGGCCTTACGTCTAATGAGCCAACACTCTACCTACTAGACTACAATGACTACGCTCTTCATAGATTATTAAAAGGATAATACTATCTCAGTCTTTACGTCGAATGTTAAAACTATTGAAGATGATTTTCCTTCAGATTTTTTCAATGAGTCGGACTACCCGGTAGATATTTTGTTTTCTAACGAATAAAGAATAGCATTAAAAGCAATAGAGCTACGTATATATCTTTGTGGATAGTCTTACAGCGATTAAAACTTTGAACTCTTCTACTGTAAAGGCAAATTCTATTTTTTAGGTAACTAATGCGACTCGCTACGGATACATGAAGGATAGTTTAAGTTCCACTATACCCAGTTATTTAAGATAATATACTAGAAAATAGAAACACAAAATGGCATCTTTATCTAACTTTTTGGCTTTTATGGGAGTTAACTTAAGAAGAAATGCAAAACCTCGAACATACTGCAACTATAAAGCTTTCAGAGAACATACTTAAAAGGTAGTTTCTGCTGGGATTTCAAATACAATCGCGAAGCATGACTTGGTCGATCATTCAGTAACAAAAAAGCAAGCTGTAGTCTTTGAGAAGCCAAAAACGAAACTAATTTCGGAAATCGTATTATAAAGTAGGCGTGTTCCAATGACGGAGTATTGTATATGTTCTAAAGATTGGTGGTAGAACGACACAAGTTCAGAACGTAAAGTGTGGGTGTTAATTTTATTATTTTTTAAAAAATGGTTAACTAGTCTTGTAACATGTGCTCTCAGCAGGGATATCGTGCTGGGTAACATATTCCAAACGTTTTCCGCCAATGCTCTCTTTAGATAAGTTATCGTAATGTTCTGTGTTTTGGCTTATTAGGCGTGAGGCCACAGTTCGAACCCCAGGTTAGAGGTGTTCAACAGTATGTGATATGAATAATATTTCCTAGGCGTCTTCCTCTAACCAAACAGTTTTCTATCGAAAACTCTGGAAGTGAATAAAATTGTCTTAAAAAATTCTGCATTTTGGAATCGAGTTCAAACTGTAGGTCCCACCGCTCATGGATAAAAATGAACATACACAATATGACTGGTACGAAAAGCTAGGTTGTTATCCCGGCTAAATGGTTGTAATGAAGTGATTCTGTTTTCTGATCCCTAGTTAATACGATTTAGCGTCGCTTGATTACTTGTTAAGTGAACCAGTAACACTTAAAGCATTGCAAGCTACAGAATATGGTGGAAATATTATTTAAAATAGAAATGTCTTGAAATTATATGCCAGTTTATAATAAAAAAAATCATTCTTACAATATTTTTGTCTAAGACTAGCATTTTAAATTGTGAAACTCTTTAATAAACGCCCAAATCACATGAATAAATTACGTTAGGTGTTGTGTATCACACATTTTAAAGTTATACACCCAATATATTTCATTAGCAAACATTAAATTATCAAATAATTAAAAACAAATTATGAAAACGTGACCATTCGTGTGAAATTTTTTTATCATTTTTCTTTTTAATCGTAGAAATAAATTTTAAACGATTTAAGAAATTTTCTACATTCTTCTGCGATCAATTTAATCATAAAAATATTCTGAAATTCTTATCTGGTGCACACGACTACATTATTTCATATTGTGAGCAATTTTTAACACATTCAACACTCTATTCGAAAGTGCAGTTCCACTCGTCATTAAAGCTTGTTGATAAAGAAAACCTTCACACCCTAAAAAATATAAAAATAAGTTTGATATTCGAGACCTGCATCAATAAAACATTTGAAGCTTGACAAGCATAAACTTAAAATTAAACAAAAACAAAAAAAAATATTTCAAAATATAAAATGGTCTGCAAAGGATGTAATAACAGTGAGTATTTCAAATTCAAATTTAAATAAAAAAAAAAAACAAAATCTCTACAGAAATCCTTATTAATTACAGACTGTCACTGCTCTGCCACTAAATGTGGAGATAATTGTGCCTGCTCTACACAATGCTCGTGTGTTTGCAAGAATGGACCCAAGGAACAATGCTGTGAAAATAAAAATAAAGTCTGATCCTGAAAAATTGATCTTGAATTTGAATGGAATAATGAATGGCGTCAGTATTATTAATAAATAAAGATTGAAGAGTTAAAGAAAATTCTGTTTTTTATTTAATGTTTTGGAATTATTTTTTTAAATTAAATTCATAAGAATACTCGAAAGTTCATATCATTTCATCTGTCAGGCAATGAGCGTTTTTTACAACTAAAAGCAGCTCATCTTTTAAGGCGAACGACTGATCAAATTATTCTGTGACCCGGTAAAATATCTCAGAAGATTTGAATATCACTTTTAGTATGTTTACTGGCCAATTTTTGAAATACAAATTTAAATATCATGATATTCAAATGAGTTTTGAATCTTCTTAAATGTAAAACAAAGCCCAAACTGACTCACCTAGCAACCAAAAATAAGCTTTATAAGCCCCTCAACACTATGGATATTTTTCAGCGTACTAACATCCAGTGGTTGGGCTGGCTCAACAGTTTCGTTCGAATAAAATAGGATATTGTAGCGAGACGTATACGGAGTTTAGGTTAATAGATGGCGATAAAGGACGACCTCGTCGGCATTGGAAGGAAACTCTGTCATGGTTAGGTGTGACTAACAGGCTAGGCATCTAAAAGAAGGTATTAAGGAAGATCACAATCCGGCAAGCGGGTTGTTAAAGTCAATTCAGACAATTTATGGTAATTTTTAAAGTCGCCGTAGGTAGTGCGTAGTCATATTAGACGTGGGGCCTCGGTTCAAACTCCAGTTTAGACGTCCCAAACAAAACAAAATATGAAAAAATATTTAAACGGCGGGACTACTTCTCAGTAAAAGTTTACACAAATCTGTCATTCGGAGTGGACTTTAAATTGAAGGTTCCGCCACTCATGTGTAAAATTAACACACACAACGTAAATGGTTTTGGGAAGCTAGGTTGTGATCCTGACTGAAAGGTTTTAATGACAAAATTTATGTTAATTTTAAAGAGAAGGCATGGATTGATAAAATTATGTGTTGAACACATTTAGTATGAATTCTGTTGCAATCAAGCTGCCTAGCCAATGGGATTTTACAACATTTTTGATAAACACTTTTATAGTCATCATGGTCAGTTGTAGCCTGGAAATAATTAAAATTCGCTGGAAAGGTGCTGATATTGAATTAAAAAGATTGTAAAGCAATCTGAGGTGTTTGGTTAAGCTTAATCATTATCGCAATGTACGCATTGTTTCTGTTAAAGAAAGTATAGCGGATAATTCAAATTTGTCGATTCCACGGCGTTCTCAGCTATTGAACCTACTTAGAGTATATTATGGCACATTTTGTATTTGAATTTCAACCACCGCCCATGTAAAGTTTAACACACGCAATACAACACAGATGTGCTGATATGGATGCAACAGGCATTCATTTTAACCTCAATAGAGATTTTGTGTCTTTGGATTTGGAATAATTAAACCTAACAAATTTGAAAGGACTAACGACTTAAATAAACAATATTAACACAATTTTACAAAAAGTATCTCTTTTTAAGTTTTTGATATCATTTTTATTCATTCAAAAAGTAATTTTGTTTCCTAATAACACATTTGGATATTAAGTTCAAAATCCTTTATCAGAATCAAGCTTTATTTTTATTTTCACAGCATTGTTCCTTGGGTCCATTCTTGCAAACACACGAGCATTGGGTAGAGCAGGCACAATTGTCTCCACATTTGTTGGCAGAGCAGTGACAGTCTGTAATTAATAAGGATTTCATTATGGATTTTGTTTTTTATTTGAATTTGTGTTAGGGATACTCACTGTTATTACATCCTTTGCAAACCATTTTTGATTGGAAAATTATTTTAAAAGTTCTTTGACTTTCTTTGAAAAGCTTGAGATATTCAATTGATAACTTCTGTTGATTCCAGCACTTGTTTTATATGATTTTCTCGATACCCTTAACACTTTTGATTAGTTTATGAGTGGAGTGCAAAGGCATACAATTTATTAAAGACAGATTAATTGAATTACTTTTTAATTAATTGAACAGATGGCAAGAGGTTTTTGAAAATTTCTTTAAAAAAAATTGTGTGCAACGCAAAAGATAAGAAATTATTGTTAATGAAACGTAAAAATATTGGCCAAAAGAAAGCTGTTTAGTACGAAATAATCGCTCATTTATTAGAATGAATCATAGACGAACACATAAAATTCGGATTCAATGTATTTGTTTTCATAGACTTGTATTCGTAACAATGTTGTCTTAGGTCTTTACCACCACACTCTATAAAAGCAAATTTTTTAATTTTCCGATTTGATAAGAATTTTTTTTTTATTTATTGCACACGGTTTTATCACAAAGAAATAAGAAATCTTTCGTTTATTTTTTCTACTTTTTCAATCGTAAGAAACAATTTAAAACAAAATTTTTCTTCAATTGTGTGCAATTTCACTCTGCGCTCAAATTTTTCAAATTTTTAATCTTAAAAAACAATATAAAATAACGGGTGGAATCAACAGAAGTTATCAATTGAATTTCAAAAATTCTTCAAAGCAAGTCAAAGCAAGTTTTAAAATAATTTTCCAATCAAAAATGGTTTGCAAAGGATGTAATAACAGTGAGTATTTCAAATTCAAATTTAAATAAAAAAAAAAAAAAAATCTCTAAAAAATCCTTATTAATTACAGACTGCCACTGCTCTGCCACTAAATGTGGAGACAATTGTGCTTGCGCTACCCAATGTACCTGCGTTTGCAAGAATGGGCCCAAGGAACAATGCTGTGAAAATAAGAATAAAGCCTGAGTCTAAGTAAAGTGATTCTGAAGTGGTCTTTTTTAATTACGCAGTTTTTTATTAGACAAGGGAATCATTTAATTCGCTACTTTGTTAATGATCTATTTAAGTTGTTCTTAAAATTGGGGTTGCCGATTATCTATTAGACTAGTTATCAAAAAGTTATGTTAAAAGTATGAATAAAAATTAAATTTCTATCCTTTAAAAACCATACAATACATCCTTGTTTTTGTTCTGCTTTAACAATACTTAGATTGAATTGCCCTTATATTTCGAATTTTACTACTTTGATGTCAAAATTTAAACAATTTTTCAATCATAGACTATTTATAGCTTCTTACGTACTTCATTGGTAATTACAGCAATTTAGTCGGGACTACAACCTAGTTTCTCACACCACCCATTCTGTGTGTATCAATTATATCCACGAAGAGCAGACCCTACACAGTTTAAATTCGACTTCAAGTGACAGATTTAAGAAACTTTTCATGGCAAATATAAAAATATTGGGCAATCAAGACACACACTTTGTGCCCGTCCTAGGAAAAAGAAAGAATTGAGTTATAGGCAGTAAGAAGGAGTGTAGAGCGGAAAACAAAACGCAGGAATAAGTAATTTCAGGATGAATGCACACCGCTCTGCCAGCGTTATTTTATTATAAAATCACGAGAGCGGGAATTTTGGCTCACGACCGAAAGAAATACTCTTCCAGAGTAAGTAAAATATTATTCTACAAATAATCGTACGTTTACATAGTAGATACATTATTATTTCCAACTCCTTCTCATTTCTCCACGCTCTGTAATAATCCGGCCCATATGCTTGTCTGTTATCAAACTTCACAATGTCTGTCCCATTAGGAACTAAGTTACCTTGCCTCAAGTTGGGCTTATTAAGCCTCAGTTCGTTGTATTCAGTCGGTTGTGCCATCGTCGATAGATGACCAAAGACTCTTAGCTATGCATCAGCTTTATATATCCCATCATCGTATGTACTTCAACACCAGTTCACATTACTCTAAGAGTATATTGGGGAAGCAGATTGAAGGCCTAGAACCGACATCCATATTATTAATCGAGTGAGAACAAACTGGTAAATG